>JASDQU010306585.1:0-32932 GCA_032191745.1 Picea mariana | reverse complement strand
TGGTAGAAGATATGAAACATAATCTTCTAAGTGTGCTTCAAATGTGTGATGAAGGTCATAAACTTACTTTCGATTGAGAAAAGTGTGAGATAAGAAAAGAAGGTTCAGGGAAATTGGCCGGTACAGCTGCAAGAACTTCAAACAACATATATGTGTTAAGTGAAATTGGAAATGAAAAGTGTTGTCTAGGAAAGGAAGATGAAAGTTGGCTATGGCATAGAAGAATGGTCACATGCATTTTGATAACCTTGTCAAAGTAAGCAAAAGAGAAGCAGTGAGAGAAATGCCCCTGATCACAAAACCAACCAACACTTTATGCAAGTATTGTCAACAAGGAAAGAAAACAAAGACCAAGTTCAAATCAAAGGAATATTCAACAACAAGACCACTGGAAATTGTGCACACTGATCTAGTCGGACCAACTACAACAAAGGGATTAAAAGGTGAAAAATATTTTATGTTATTAGTTGATGATTATACAAGAATGAATGTAGTTTGTTTTCTCAAGAACAAGTCAGAAGCTTTTGAAAACTTCAAGATCTACAAGGAAATGGTTGAAAATGAGATGGATTCAAGAATCAAATGTTTGAGATCTGATAATGGAGGAGAGTTCACTTCAAAGGAATTTATGGACTACTGTAGCAGTCATGGAATAAAAAGGAAATTCTCTATTGCTAGGACACCTCAACAGAATGGAGTTGTTGAAAGAAAGAACAGGACAATACAAGAAATGGCTCGAACAATGCTAATGGATTCCAAACTGACAGACATATTTTGGACGCAAGCAGAGAATACAACAGTTCACATTCAAAACAGATTAGTTCTCAGAAACAACACTGGTAAAAATCCCTACGAGCTATGGAAAGGAAGACCAACAAATGTGAAGCACTTCAGATTTTTTGAAAGCAAATGCTACATCAAAAGAGAAGATGGAAGAATGGGAAAGTTTGGCTCTCGTGTGGAAAAAAGAATATTCGTTGGTTACTTAAGTAGAAGGAAATCATACAAGTGTTACAATCTAAGATTGAACAAAGTTGTGGAAAGCATCAACATAACAATTGATGAAGATGAAACAGGCAGACCAGAATCAAAGGAAGAAGAAAACAAATCAATGGAACAACTTTTCGAAGAAGAAGATGAAAAAGAAGTAGAAGAGGAAGATGAAGATGAAGAGAATTCGATAGAAGAAGAAGAGCAAGTTCAGAAAGTACCTCCAAAGACACCTAGCAAATGAGTACAGAAAAATCATCCTTCAGATCAGATTATTGGAAACAAAGATGCAGGAGTTGAGACTAGAAGAAAAATCCATTCACCAGAACCAACACAAACTAGCACTCTTATCTACAATTGAACCAAACTGTTTTGAAGAAGCCATCAAGGATGAATTTTGGAATAAGGCCATGGATGAAGAATTGGATCAAATAGAGAAAAATGACACCTGGGAATTGGTTCCAAGACCAAAGAATAAGAATGTGATCGGCAAAAAATGGGTTTTCAGGAATAAATTGAATGAAGATGGACATGTTACAAGGAAAAAAGATAGATTGGTATGTAAAGGATATGCACATATTGAAGGAATCGACTTTGAAGAGACATTTTCTGCAGTTGCCAAAATGGAAGCAACCCGTTTACTTTTAGCTTATGCATGCTCCAAAAACGTTAAAGTATATCAGATGGATGTAAAATCATCTTTTCTGAATGGTGAACTTGAAGAAGAAGTCTACATTGAACAACCAGAAGGATTTCAGTTGTCAGAGAACACAGACTATGTATGTAAATTAAAGAAGGCTTTGTATGGTCTAAAACAGGCCCCTAGAGCATGGTACTCTAGACTAGATAAGTATCTGCAGCAGGTAGGGTTCAGAAAAGGAAGTGCAGACAACAACCTCTACATCAAGGTAAGTCAAGGTAATATTTTATTAATTGAAGTTTATGTTGATGATATTATTTTTTGTAGTGATGATGATAGGTTAAGCCAGAAATTTGCAAAAGATATGCAAAATGAATTTGAAATGCCGTTACTTGGAGAACTATCCTTCTTTCTAGGACTTCAGATACGTCAAAGAAACCAAGGAATTTTTATTTCTCAAAACAAGTATATCAGATAAATTCTAAAGAGGTTCGGAATGGAAGATTGCAAACCAGTTATCACTCCCATGCAAACCAGTTGTAAGTTGAGAAAAGATGATGATTCAAAGTCTACAGATCAAAGGCAATACAGTTCAATGATTGGCAGCCTACTATATGTGACAACATCTAGACCAGATGTAATGCAAGCAGTTGGAGAGATGGCATGCTTTCAAGCAACACTAAAGGAATCACATGTATTAGCAATAAAGAGGATTTTCAGGTATCTCAAATGAATAGAAGAGTTTGTATTATGGTATACAAAAGGAAAAGATCTATCACTTATTGCGTACACAGATGCAGATTGGGCAGGTTGTATTGATGACCGACGAAGCACCAGTGAAGAAGTGTTCTACTTAGGTGAGTGTTTGGTATCATGGCTAAGCAATAAACAATCATCAGTATCTCTATCTACAGCCGAGACAGAATATATTGCAGCAACAACATGTTGTACACAGGTTCTTTGGATGAAACAAAATTTGACAGATATACAGTTTGAGTATGATGAGCCCATTCCAATATATTGTGATAATACAAGTGTCATCAGTATCTCAAAAAACATGGTGATGCACTCCAATATGAAGCACATTCCAATCAAGTATCACTTTCTATGGGAACAGGTTGCAGAAAAGAACATCAGAGTTGAGTATGTGGGCACAAAAGAACAAGTGGCATGCATCTTTATAAAACCACTTCCACGGGAAGCCTTTGAATATCTTCGCCAAAGACTTGGAGTTATTTCTACTCCAAAATGAATGATTTTTGAATGCTTATCTTAGATGTCTTAGATGTACATGAGGAAGCACCATAAGAAGACAGTTCAATCAGGGGGAGCAGCCCTGGATAGAAAGATACGTTTTCCATTGATGACAAAGGGGGAGAGATTTATCAGATGCAGAGGATAGAGGCATGGTTCCAAGGGGAGAAGATTTATCAAATGTAGAGGACAGAGGAAAATTTATCAGATATAGATGATAGAGACATGGTTCCAGGGGGAGTATGAGTGATATGATTTCAGTATTGCATCAGAGTGTTTCCATCAATGCCAAAGGGGGAGATTGTTGATTAAGGTTGGTTGTCATTGATGTCAACCCTTGAAGAAATCCCCGTAGCAAAAAGGTTTGGGTAATGGACCAAATATTGTTTGATGTAAATATGACTCATTATTTTCTTGTCATGGTTGACAAGAAGTAAAGATGGATGAACTCCAAAGTGGTCCCCTTATGGTGAAAGCCCTCACCGGAAGACGCTTTGTGGAGTAAGAGAACCCATGCTTAATTGTGGAATAATGAGATGAAGGACAATGAATTTGTTAGGTAAACTATCCTATATGGATATTTCTTGTCATTCCATTTCCGGTGATATGTGGAATGTCACATAACTCCTCATGGTTAGAGAGTTATGGCCATGAGAAGTTGGAGACCCCAGGTTTGGGTAATGGACCCAAGTTTTTTTGATGGATAACAATATGAGTTATGATATATTTTTAGATAATACTATTCTATATGTATAGTACATGTCATTCCATTTCTGGTGGTATGTGGAACGTCACATAACTCCTCACGGTTTGAGAATTATGGCCTTACGAAGTTGGAGGACCCTCATATGTCATCTAGAAGCCCCAAAAGGTCAAAGTAGTCAAAGTGGTTTAAGATATTTTAAAAGGTAAATAATAAAGTGAAGTAGTGAGTGTATTATAATTCAAAGTGAATATAATAAATTATTTCAATAATAAATTTAATGGAGAAATTAGAAGTGGGTTAACCCTAAAATAAGGAAAGTGGGGCCAAGTGACCTAGAAGATGTTTTTAAGGAAGCTACTTGGAGAGTATAAATAAGAGGCAAGGCTCTCTCATTTTAATCACACTTGAGCATATTGAATATTTATAGGTGTCTGAGGTAACCAAGGATATCTAAGCCAAAATTCCGAGGGAAGGTGAAGAAAAGAAGGCCGAAATGCAAGGAAGGATAAATTCTTTTGATGGTGCTTTCTAAGGTGTTTCGGGTAAAAACGCCATAACTTCTTCATAATAGATCTGAATTCAGTGAAACCAAATGTGTTGGTTAGGGTACAGTCTGTAGTATATTTTGTAACATTTTCAGATCAATTCAAAAAATATTCTGTGCGGGGCATGCTCTACAAGGTCTCTCTCTAGAATAAGCCAAAATTCAGCAAGGTATGTCACTTTTGCTATAACTCCTTTTCTGTGAGGTTACAAGTAGTGACACCTGGAGGAATTGCATAAAACACACTGAAGAACATTGTGTATTAGTTGCATATCTTTATACATTATAGGTACAAAGTTATTATTACTTCAAGTTAGGGTTGTTGACTAATCCAAAGCTAGGCATGTGAGACTAAAGAAAAGTTTGATGAAAATGCTAGTCTCTTGTTGTTGAAGTTAAGTAAGGTTTGCAGGAATGTGATCATATACACCAGGTTTATTACAAAGCTACAAATCATATTTGGATGATGAAATTGATGAGGGATTTTGATTGAGATACATGTTGAGTACATGGTTGAGACAAGTAGTTGATGAGTTGGCACATACATAAGGTGTATAGTTGATGATGTTGATACATATTGATGAGTCATAGTTGATGAGTAGTTGACACATGATTGGTACATACTTGGTATATGGTTGGATGCACTTGTTTATGGTACAGGTTGATGCATGGTTGATGCATGGTTCAGATTTATTGGTACAGGTTTATAGCGGTATATCTCACAGTGACAGGTTGATAGTGGTTCCATAATTCTACTTCTACTTCAGGGTGGCAGGATGGGGCAAGGACAAGTGGTTGTAGCCACCTTCTGGTTGTATCTGGAGAACATATGGGGTTGTATACTCCTTCTGGTTGTAGCCAAAGAATTGGGGATTTGGAGCTTCCCTCAGGTTGTAGCCTGAGAAACTAGGGGGTTGGAGCCTCCTTCTAGTTGCAACTGGAAAACAAAGGAAGTTGGTGCTTCCAATGAATGTAATTCTTCAAGACATATAAGAAAAATCATTTTATGGTTTTCTCCTGATTTGGATTTCTACGTAAAACACTGGTGTACTATGTATGTGTATGTTTGTTCATTTGTTCATTGCTTATTTACTCTGCTGTTATTGGATGATAATGCTTCATTGATATAACACTTGGATTATATGGTTAAAAAGGATTAAATTTCTCTATTACTGATTCACCCCCCCTCTCAGTAATCCAACACATAGAACCCTTGAGATGCAATGAAAGAAATATTCTTGAGGATAGAAGAGAAATTTGTTGACATATCATGCGATATTGATGGCCACACTGAAGAAAAATGTTGGAAGATACATATAGAGTTGAATCCAAAGAACCATAAGAAGGATGTCAAGAAGAATAACTTGCTAGGAAAGGATTCATGGAACTAAGTAGAGAGCATCTCGGATGTGAATGAGAAAATTTTATACACATTAGTGCAAAAGAAGGTTGATTTGAGTAGTATTAATCATAAGGAAGAGAAGGATATGAAAATACTCTTTCATACTAAGATCCAGGTCAAAAGGACCAAGGTAGATACTATATTTGATTCCAGTTCATAGACCAATCTCACAGTACATGATCTAGTTAGCAAGCATAGGTTGGAGGTTCATGATCATTCAAGCCCATATACATTGGGATGGGTGAATAAATATGAAAATTTGAGAATCACTAAATAGTGTAAGATCAAGTTTTCTATAAGTGCAAATTGTATTGATAAAGTGGAATTAGATGTAGTGCCCCTTGTTGTGTGTGGTGTAGTGTTTGGAAGCTCCTACATGTATATGAAGGATATGATATTCGTGAAGAGAAAAAAACAATACCACTTGATAAAGGATTTAAAGTATTTCATCACCAATGTACACAAAGGAAAGTTAAATATCTCTCTGGTAAGTGTTAACTAAGACAAAACGTTGATCAATTATATTAAAATGTATGTACTGTTTTTCTTAAGAGAGAATCAATTAGTGGAGAAATAGGTAAGGGTAAATACATTTCTAGAGGGATGTACCAAAGAATATAAAAAATAGTTAGAGAGTGGTTGCAGGCATACAAGGGAGTGTTCCAGGAGACTAAAGGTATTCCACCTAAGAGGGAATTGAAGTAAGAGATATATTTGTTGTGTGACTCCTCAATACCTAATATTGGGTTGAATAGATAATATGTTATAGAAGAAGAAAAAATGAAGAAACCATTGCAAAAATTATTGGAGCAGAGAGTTATTCGCCCAAGAACATCACCTTGTGGGTAACCTATCTTCATAGCACCCAAGAAGGATGGAAATTGGCAAATCTGTATCAACTACAAAAATTTGAACAACATCACACTCAAGAGCAATACCCTCTGTCTAGGATTGATGATTTGTTAGATTAGTTGCAACAAACCTAGTAATTCACCAAGTTGAATCTCAAATCAAGATACCACTAGGTATTTTTTAAATAAGAAGACACTTGAAAGACTTCCTTCAAGACAAGGCAAGGTCTGTATGAATTGTTGGTCATTCCTTTTGGTATATGTAATGCACAAACTACATTTATGTTTTTTATCAACGATGTATGGTGTCCCTATTTAGATTCATTTGTAATAGTGTAATTGGATGACATATTTGTTTATAGATATACCTAGGAGGAGCACATATCACATCTCATGTAGGTGTCAGATAATATAAATAAACATCATTTGTTGGAAAACCTCAAGAAATGTGAGTTTTCTCAGCATTCATTGGTGTATTTATGGGTATGTGACTGATGGAGGGGAACTCAAGATAGATTTCGTAAATATGAATACCATCATGAAGTGGATAATTCCTACTAATGTCATTGAAGTTAGGCAATGTTTTGGGGTAATACAATACCTGTGGGAGTCCATAGCATGTTTTTCTAGTTTCAAGTGGGGAAAGAATCAATAGAAATATTTCGATGAGACAAAATGAAATATTAGTCAAGAACCAATTATCACATTTCCTAACTTGGAGAATCCCTTCAAAGTGGAGACAGATACAAGTGGGTATGTTATGGTATAAGTTCTGATGAAAGGAAGTAATCCAATGTGTTATCATTCTAATATGTTTCATGGGGGAGTTTTAAACTACCCTACATATGATAAGGAACTCTATTCCTTGTTTCAATATGTTAAGAAGTAGAAGAACTATCTGATGGTAAAGGAAACCATTATACAGAATGATCACTAGCCACTATAGTATTTACAGGCCTAAAGTAAGATACAACAAACCATGCATTACAAGAAAACAAGGTTTTTGCAACAATTTCATCTAGTCATCAAGTATAAGAAGGGAAACATTAATAATTTGGTGGGCTTGCCTTCAAGGCCACCCACATCCAATATTATATATTTGGGAATTCTTATGCACATGGAACCTTTTTCCCATGATGCATAGAAAGAGGAATATACAGAAGACGAGGACTTTAAAGAGGTGTTTCAAAAGCTACAAGGCTACATTCATGTAGGATAAGGTGATATTAAGGTTAATTATCATCTCTAGAATGGGTTTCTTTACAAGATCGAATTTGTTTTTGTTCCTAAAAGTGAAATATTGTATCTTATTAGAGAGGCTCACACATCTAAGGTTGCAGTACATTTTCTTGTTGGAAAAATATGGTTTCCAACTTATATAGGTATGTGTATTGGATTATTATGCAGGAAGTTGCAGCTTGGTATATTATAGGATGCATTATTTATTGTACCAGAAATCCTAGTTATAGGAAGAAAGGTTTATACCATCCCTTACCTATACCCACATGACCCTAGGAAATCATTTCCATGGATTTTGTTGCTGATTTTCCAACAAACAGGAAGGGGCATGGCTATATATTTTGGTATTTGATAGTTTCAACAAGATTTTCATTCTTATTCCTTATAAAAATACCATCAAAGGAAAAGAGGGAGAAAGCATGTTCTTTGAACAAGTCTGGGTGCACTTTGGGATATCAAGGACCTTCATATCATGCATGCATACCATATCTCTTAGTTCCATTTGAACTGCACTTTGGGAGAATATGGACACAAAGTTGAAGAGATCTACAACATTCCATCGATAGACAGATGGGAAGTTAGAAGTAGTCAACATGACATTTGTATATAATTTGAGGGGTTACAATCAAAAGAATCCAAATAAATAGGATGAAAATATAATATGCATTAAACACTTGTATAATAGAGACGTCCATACTTATACTGGTAAGTCTCCTTTTGAAACATTCTTTGGATATTTTCCACATTCACCCTTGGATGTTGTTTATGGATGGGGAAGAGGAGTGAGGGAATACATCACAAGGGGACCATTGAAAGAAGAGAAGTGTATTAAAAATAATAGGTAGATCCATCTGCAAGTATAGGAGACATTGAAGAAGTCATAGGAAAGGTATAAGGCCTAACATGATCAACAAAGAAAATAAAAATCATTCAAAGTTGGAGATAGTGTTTGGTTATAGTTGAATAAGGAAAGACTAGAGCTCCTGGTAAGAATATTAAATATCTATGGTATGTCCCTTTTGAGTTATTGGAGAAGGTGGGTGACATTTCCTAAATAATCAATGTACCCCCTTACATGCACATTTAATCATTAGTAAATGTGGAGAATCTGAAACTCTATGATCCTTCCATGTTGGATAAGGAAACTGGGGAGCAGTTCCTACCTACCACAGAGGAATTAACACCAGAAACTCAAGCATAGTTTTCAGAATTTACAATTTTGTAGAAGAGTTCTATAAATACAAGACAATATGATCATGACCTTTCAAATATTAGTTTGAAAGGATAACTTCCAATCAAGGAAAAAAATTCTTTGAGGGAGAAGGTAGAGGAAAATTCCTTCACCTCATTCAGTAAAATATTTTTGGGACCAAAAGCCTCTATAAATGGGGAGGTATGATCTAGAATGAATCATCATATAATTTTCCATCTATCTTAGTACTTTCTTGGAAAAATTGGAGGAATTGGCTTATAGGGTGTATTTTAGTGGAAAGCCCTTGTCTGCAGATTAGGGGTTTGGAAACTTCTAGGGCCATTTTGAGGCATCAAACGATATTTTTTGGCACAAAAACTTTCCAATAATATCTCACATACCCTTGAATCTATTTTAAACAATGATACCTTTCCAATGGTGTAAACATAACCTCAATTGGAGCTCATATGTAGACATTATGAATCCCACAAGTTGACCTACCTCATTGAGCACCTTGGTATGATTGGATACCACAATAGCCCTCATTAGTCACACACGCAGGGCTATCCATGTGTGGACTTTAAACAATATTCTAAAAGTTTAAAAACCTTATCAGTGATCTAGGGTTGAGGATGTAGAAACCCTAATCATATATGGCTATCATACTATGTTAAATATCGAGATACTACGAGGAGAAAGGGTTCCATTCTTTAGCATTGTAGTTGTTCCATAGTTGAGTAGAGAATATAGGATTTGTATTTTGAGAGGATAACAAAGGAGGTAGGATATTTTGTAGCATCCTTCCACACCACAATGTCAAAGGAAACTCCATAGTGAGTACCTCTTCTTTGTACTTTTGCTTCATAACTAAATAAAAGAGAGTAGAGCATAGCCCTCACCTTCTATTTGGGTTTTCTTTCGTATTCGGTTTCCCAGGATACATATTTTGTTTAATTGTTTGGCTGGTGTGTATATTTTTTTGTTATTTTTTTTCCATTCAATTATTTTCATAAATATGAGCAAAAAGCTAGTAATAGTTAATCTAGGATATTAGGAAACAAATTGATAATCTAAGATTTCATAATATTATAAGATCTGTTGTGACAAATTGTTCTAGTGGAATATCCATGGCAATTCATAGATTAGTTGAACTCAAATTGAACATAAATTCTTCCTCAAAGTCATCCAAATGTTCCTTAAAATGTAGGTATCTATATCTAAAGTGTTACTTCTATGTAATCCACGCAACCTAATTATCTCTTTGAAAAATAATTCTACAGCATTGGGAGAATCACTTACATTTTCTTGTAAGAAATTAAAATGTCACATTTTCTGAAATATATAAATAGTATCCGAGATGTAATCATTACCATCCTTGAGTCTTTAGCAAACCCAAAACAAAATCCATAGTCACATCTTCATAATAATTCTCGGGTACAAAAAATGATGTATATAACCTATTTTTTAACTTCTCATTTTTTTGCCTTAACAATTCCTACAACATTGAACAAAATTATCAACTTCCTTATGAAAGATTGGACAAAAAAACATTTCATGAACCACTTGTTTGGTCTTCCCCACTCTAAAGAGACAACCCAAACTTCCACTTTGCAGTAATTTGATGAGGTTTACTCTCAATTAACTCTTAGGTATGTACACAACTTTTTATTCTTCTTAAATCCAAGAGTGATGTTTTATTCATGCTACATGTGACACTACAACCACTCCATGCATCTACAAAATTATAAATTTGAATCATTCGTATACAAATACTTCATACTATACCAAACCAACAATTCTCAACTTATATATTATTCAACAATAATTCTCTTATCCTTAATTATGCATAGGATACTTTATTAAATTTTTCAAATCTTGTTTAATTTCTTTTTGTTTAAATTTGCAAAAATTCTATCGACCTAAAATCTCTTTGGTTTAACTTACCTTCACCATTTCTATACCTAAGGATTTTTATGTTCAGTGCATAACACAAACTCCTTAAGTAACATGCAATATCTTCATTTATTTGGTGATTGAACTATAGCATACAACTCTTCCTAATAAACATAATAGTTCATTTTTGCTTCATTAAATTTCTCACTAAAAAAAACAATACAGTTACATTCTTAAATTATCACTACATCAATTTCTAAACCACCTACATCACAATCAACTTTAAAAACCTTACTAAAATATGGTATTATTAACATAGGATGTTTAGTTACCTTCTCTTTCAAAACATCAAATTTCTTTTTATTGTTATTGTCCATTGAAAATTTCCTTTTTCATACACTCTATTAAGAAAAAACATATTCCGCTTTTAAGTTTCTCCTAACCTTTGTACAAATTATTTCCAAACTATTATCACATAGAGTTGTAGGAGGGTCAAAAAGTCATTTTTCAGTTTTTGTTGAGTCATAAGTTCTTTTTTGTTTTATGATTTCCTCCTAGAGTCATTTTGCATTTTTGTTTTAATAAACCAAGTCTTTAGCATTAGTCTAAGGTCTTGTGGTGTGGTTATGTCTTGGGTCAAATTCCATTTATCATGACAAAGAGTGTTAGTCCCTTAGCAGTCACATCCTTCTAATCACCATCATCACCATGACATCTCTCTCCCATAAGCTGTGTGAAGTACCTCCATCTGTCACTTTACTTGCTCATGCTGTTAGATCAGTTTGTAACTTAAGCGATGTTGATTCACTAGTAGAGTCTGTAGCGCCCTCAAAGTACCCTTTTTTTCATTTAAGATATTCATTCACTTTATGACATGGCAGGAATTTGTATTGTTTCAAATATTATCTCTAATAGCTTACAAGAATCATAAATTGCAAATCCTAACGACTTCCTTGAAGCACTCAAAATCAAATTTTGGAGTAGGCACTGCAAACTATGACTGGCGCTACAAACTCTGCTGCAAACTTGTGGCAGAGGATAGTTGGAGATTCAACCACTTGAAGTTGTTCCTGAGCAAATTTGGAGATGTCAGCGGTTAGCTCCAGGCTACCAGGTACTCCATGAGCTTTCCCACCTTATTTTCACGTCTGGAAAGGGTTGGGTGATTGTTTCTTTTGGTGGCGTTGTGAACTCCTATCTGGCACTGTGAACTTTCTTAGAATTTGTTGATCAGATTCATAACTCCTTCCTCACACCCCGAGTCTGGTATTTTGAAGCCATAAACACCTTGTTTTTAAACCACCATATCCATTGTTCATTTACATCTGCATCACTTGTTCAAACCTAGGTTTTCCAAATATCATTTATTTGGTGCTGCGAACTTTGCACAGTCAACCCAAGGCTGTGAACTCTCTGTTCCAGGTCTCTCTACAGAAAACCATTTATTGAAAACTCGTTTGTGTTCCATATTCCTGGTTGATCTGATGAGATTAACCTTGGCGGTAGTCATTTGAGTCCTACTTAGATGTTTTTTCCCTGTGCAAATATGAAATTCATAAAGTTGTCATACAAAATATGTTGGGCTTGTTTCACAAATAGTTTTTCCAGTATTCATTCCCCTGTTTCCCCAAGCTAAAAGAATACCTGGTCTCATTCCTAGGGGGAAATTAAAAATTTAACTCATAAAATTCCCACGCCCAATGATATTTCAAAGGAGTCTTTCCATAAAACCCTAACTCATGTTTCTCTATTTCACCTGTAAAAAATCATTTAAACATTGTGTTGAGATTTTCCCAACTAGTATTGATGGACAATCAACATAAGAAAAATAAAAAATGAGGGGGCATTGTGAGTATTGATCCCTATGACATGTAGTTGTTTGTTGTTGAACCCATGATTAGGGAAGTCTTCAAAAGAGTGGGTTGTTTTAATTTCTGTCAGAAAATGCAGAGAGGGCACCCTGAGGTAGCTAGAGACTTTTCCCTGAACTTTGATGGGACCAAGACCAAGGTTTGGGTACTAGAATTTTAGGTATTTGAAATGACCATAGCAACAAATACTGAAATACCTAATACCGGAGAGAGATGGTTTAAAACCATGAACCTAAATGCAGCCTTCTCAAAAGATTTCCTCAAACCATAATATCAAGGAGACAACTTATCAAAAGGAGTGCACAAGAACCATATGATTGAGGATTTTGATAACACGTTGAGGGTGATCCAAAGATACTTTACCTATGAAGGGAGATTCAACATGATTTATTATCACATAAGACTATTGTTGCACTTCATAGGCAAATATTTTATGAATCTTCCTTTTTATTTGTTTAGGAGTATTGGAAAAATGGCTGACATAGTCCATTCTAAATTTAAGGTAGTTGAGACAAGTGTTTTTCATTTAGGGATGACTAAAATGCTTGTGATGGAGGAATTAAGGAAGAAAAACATTGAATGGGAGGAATTCATTACTTTTTCCCACTTTCAATTAAATATTGCTCCTACTCCATAGTCAAAGGTACAAAGCCCTCTTCAGGATGACATGATTGTACATGTAGGGATCAACAAGAAGAGGAAGAGCAAGAGTACTATTAAATATGATGAAACAACAAAGGAACATGTATAATAAGGAGGATCTTCTCAATCCCCACAAAGAGAGGTTTCACCTTTTCCATCTCTCAGTCCAGTGGAGACCCCTTCAACTAGAACCACAGGTCTGAGAGGGAGAAAGTTATTGTTCTCTTCACCACCTGCTGCAGACAAGGTCAAGACTAGGAGACCTATTACTAGAGCATCAACAAAGCAGAAAAGCACTGTGGAGAAAGTGTCAGTGAAATCCCCCATCTAGACAAAAGGAAAAAGTGTACCTATCAAAGATCCCATTGAATTTGTAGACATAACTACTCCTCCAGAAAATCCTACCTTTAAGAGGATAAATAGATAGCTTAAAGAGGCCAAAGATGAAATTTATAAATTAAAAAGGGAGGAGTTATTTGAAAATAAGAAGCTAAGTGATCTAATGGATATGTATCACAAAACTCTTTTAAAGGCTAAGTTCATAGCTAAAAGATTTAGACCTCTCCACAAGAAGCTTAGGAACTTGTACATACAGAATATAGCCTACCAGATTCAGATCAAAGGGCTAAAGATGGAGCTGCCTCCTTTCAGGGAGGAGCTGGACAAGAAGAATTTGGATCTATTATCCCATGTTGCCACAAGAAGGAGTTCCAGAATCAGAAAATAAAAAGATGAAATTTCTTAAAAAAGTTCCAGTTTTGGACAGTGCTTGTTTTTTGCATTTTGAGATTTTGGTGAATAATGATGCCTGTGAATTAAATGTTTTACTCATATACCATATCATGAGTTTTCTACAACATGTTTATCTCTGAAGATGGTTTTTGGAGTTTTTTGGGGCTCTACTAGATATGTTAAGAAGCTACAAGAAATTCCGTAGTGCCTGATTCTACGACTGGATTATACAGTTAGGTGTTGCAAACTAGTCGATGTAGTTGGTGCTACAGAGTTTACTGTGAACTCGTATTTTGGAGGTTTCAAAAGGATCAGTGGTTTCCAGATGGCTAGAGGAGTATGTGACAACTTCTTGAATATTAGTTGAAAGCTGGATGGACACCTGACAAGAATAATATGCGCTCAAGGGACACTTCATCATGCATATTAAAGATGTTTGGGTAGTGGCCAACATTAGCCTAGTTTTTAGTAGTTTTTTTATTTTTGTTGAACAATTGTAGTTACTCCAGCTTCAGACATGGGAATCCTATACTAGAGGGTGGGATTCAAATTGTAAGGCTTTTATTCACAACCTAACTATAAGATAGGCATTAGAAGTCATTGAGGAGGTTCAAATCGTTGATATGAGACTCTTTTTGTAATGTTGTGATGTAACAGAGCCATCCCTGGATTTTTATGTATCAGACTTGAGAATTTTTGTTTAATAGAAGTCATCTTCCTTCCTGGCATCTTACTTTTGCCTTACTCTGATTTTACTTTCATTTGAATGCTTCAATTGATATATTATATATGTATTATAATGGACGTTTGATTGTGATGTTGTTATAATTTTTATCAGAGTTTAGCTTTGATTAAAGAATTTCTTGTATCAAAAGCTTTTCTTCATAGGTCTGCTAGTACTCCCTGATGCTAATAGTAGACTTATTTCATCTTCCTTACTACATTCTTCCATATATCCACCTTACTCTTTAAAACTCTAATCTAAGTTAGCCAAGACCTCATTTGTTGATGCATTTTATCTAGAACTGTCTGTGATTTACATTGTTGTGTTGAGTTTTGATCCATTTGACACCTTATCTTAAAATTCACCTTACAACCTATTGATGGGTGTTGAGCTTATACTTTAACGGTCAAAGTGTGACTTTCAATGCTAACACAAACCATGAAAACTTTTGAAATTAAAAGAACTTTTAAGAATATACTATTCTATAATTTCTCTTACCTTTTGAGGATCCATTTTCAAACCTTTCTAGGAAACCAAAAAAAAAACAAAATAGATCAACTCCTCCTAGAAAAATATATGTTCTTGATTTCATATTGATCACCAACCTCTCATTCTTCAACCTTTCCATCACCTTATCCAAATTAAACAAATGCTCTTATTTGGTCTTGTTAAATACTAGAATAACATTAATATATACAACAACAAACTTTCTAATAAAGGTTTCAACTTTCACTCACAAAGGCCCTCTAAAGGGAATATTTAGAACATGAGTGTATTATGGATTCCATTTGAGGTTTCAAGCACTAGAATTGGGTCTCAAAGACTTGCACATTCTTTGATCATGAACAAAAAAAAATATTATCACTTAAAATGTGGTTTTTAGAGCTCATGGACTATGTACATGGTCAAAAAAACACCACCAAGGACATGTAAAGGGAAGAGTTCACTTGTAGGTGGCATAGAGAATTATTATGAGTATGGTTCTTAACACCTTACATGTGGTTCAAGGATACAAAGTGACAACTTAGGGCTTAGAATATGGTTTTGAGGCCTAAACGATGCTTTTAGGACTCATGGACCATGCATAGGGTTCCAAACCATGACATAAACCATGCAAATGGAATAGTCTAACCACAACTATAATATAGGTGTTATTACAAGGTTTCACTTATTATGGAAAGTTATTATAGTTGTGGCCATGGTCTAAGGAGGAACACTAATATTTTAGGCCTTAAAATATGCTTTTAGGGCTTATAGACCATTCATGATGTCTCAAACCACAACAAAGGCCCTATAAAGGGATTATTTGACCTGCATGTGTAATATGGTCACCATTACAAGATTTTTTGAACCTCTAATGGATCTTAGTGCCCTAGATATGTTTCAAGGGGTAACACTATTGTATTAGAGCTAAAAGACACTTTTAAGGTTGATGGATTATTTACATGAGATATCAACCAAAACCATGGGCCCCATAAGGTATTCTTTGCCCCATAATAATATGTGTGTAAATATAAAGTTTATACATAAAACAAGGGTCTTATGGTCATAGCCATAGTGAAAGTATGAAAAAAAATGTCTTTAAATTTAAACTTTTTCTAGCTCAATGGAAATTACACAAGATCGATAATCACCATACATTTTCTATAAATGAAATATTTGTTATATATATATATATTAAAAAAAAAAGGTTATGAAAAAAACATAAAAGATTCATTTATATATAAAAAACTCACACTTTTTTTTAAAAAATAGAAAAAATTATATAAAAAAAAAAATTAAAATTAAAAACATGAAAAATTAAATATCTCCATGACATTTCCAACCATACAAAAAGAAAACAAAAGATACATTTGTGATGTGGGGTGTAATTTTTTTTGTTTGTTTATAATTTTACATAACTATACATGCACATTGTTTGAAATTGAAATGTATTTCCAACCACACAAAAAGAAAACAAAGGATACATTTGTAATGGCGGGTGTAATTTTTATTTGTTTATACTTTTACATAATTATACACGCACATTGTTTGAAATTGAAATGGTTTTTTTGATAATTTCTACTTACCAAGGTGAATGAATTGGTTACTTTAAATTCAACTTGATGTCATAAAATTCATTTTTCCAAATCTTATTTTTCCAAATCCTAATCAATGTCCCTATTTTTTTTTTATAATTTGAATATTCTACATGTATTATTATTTTTTGATAATTTGAATATTCTACATGTATTATTATTTTTTGATAATTTGAATATTCTACATGTATTAATATCTCATGACATGAAACCATACACATAGTTTTATACAAATTTCAAATATATAATTTATTAAGAAAAATAATTTTGTTTTTTTATTATTATTTAGTTATTTTTAACCTATATTATAATTAAAAAAAATAAAATATTTTTTTTAATTATTTATTTATCTTTAAACACATATCATAATTAAAAAAGATATATCTTTATTTAATTGTAGCTTTTTATTTCCTTGCCCATTCTAAAAAAATTTAATTGTATGTCATATTACTACAGAGGTTGATATAGAAGTTAAAAATAAATAAAACATATATTGTTATATTTAGGCTATTAGATCTTGCATTAACACTTCAACTCAAAATATAAAGGCTCTCAAAATAGATCTTGCATTAACACTTCAACTCAAAATACAAAGGGAAGAACTTGTTCTCACCCCTTCTTCGTCTCTATTCGGCGAAACCTGGAAAAACCTCTTTTTGTTTCTTAGTTCTTGCATTAACACTTTATCTCAAAATATAAAGGCTTTGCTAATTTTTTTTTTTTAATTTTAAAAATATAAAAAATTAATATTAAAATATTTGTAAAAAGTATAAGCTTTTATTATTGTTGAAGATATTATATACTCTCTTAAGTAATTCTTTTTATAAGGTTGATAGTCCAATGTTGAGGGCACTTTTATACATGAGAATATTATATTTTGAGAATATTTCCCTTCAAATTAGAGATCCTGTTACAAAATAGGGCTCCTTCCTTCTTCCGTTCAGAATAAGTTACACCTCAGTTAGACTAGTGAAAATCACTCATCCATAAAAACCTCAATTTTATCACTAACAATTGCATGTTCACCTCTATAGCATAGAGAATTATTATGAGTTTTGTTTTACATTAGATATGGTTATTAACACCTAAGATGTGGTTCAAGGATACAAAGTAACATCTTAGGGCTTAAAATATGGTTTTGAGACCTAAACGATGATTTTAGGACTCCTTGACCATGCATAGGGTCCCAAACCATGAAATAAACCATCTAAATGGAATATGTTGACCATAACTATAATATAGGTGTTATTACAAGGTGTCACTTACTATGGAAAGACAAGGTGTCACTTACTATGGAAAGTTATTATAGTTGTGGCTTGGAGGAACACCAACATTTTAGGCCTTAAAATATGCTTTTAGGGCTCATAGACCATTCATGATGTCTCAAACCACCACAAAGGCCTTATAAAAGGATTATTTGACACGCATGTGTAATATGGGCACCATTACAAGATTTTATGAATCTCTAATGGGTCTTAGTCCCCTAGATATGGTTCAAAGGGTAGCACTATTATATTAGGGCCTAAAAGACACTTTTAAGGTTGATGGATTATTCACATGGTATATCAACCAAACCATGAACCCTATAAAGGTATTCTTTACCCCATAATAATGATATCTTAAGGTTTAAACTCTTTTTTCTAATTAAATGAAAATTACACAATATCAATAATCGCTATACATTTTCTATAAATGAAATATTTGTTTATATATATATAATAAAGTTACAAAAAAAAATTGTGAAAAAAACACAAAATTTATTTATATATAAAAAAATAACACTTTTTTTGAAAATAGAAAAAACTATATAAAAAATAAAAATTTTAAAAACATAAAAATATAAATATCTCCATGATATTTCCAACCATACAAAAAAGAAAACAAAATGGAGGTTAAGGTGAAATTGGGGTAAATATCTCCATGCTATTTCCAACCATCCAAAAAGCACACAAAATAGAGCTTAAGGTGAAATTGGCATGCTTAAAAAGGATACATTTGTGATGCGCGTGTAATTTTTTTTTGTTTGTTTATAATTTCACATAAGTGTAAATGCACATTGTGTGTAAATGCACCTTGTTTGAAGTTGAAATGTGTGTAAATATTTTCTATTTACCAAGGTGCTTAATGAATTGGTTACTTTACATTCAATTTGGATATTATAAAATTTATTTTTCCAAATTTTAATCAATATTTTTATTTAAAAAAAAAAAAATATTCTACATGTATTAATATATCATGAAACCATACACATAGCTTCATACAAATTCTAAATATATATAAATTCATTAAACCATACACATGGCTTCATACAAATTCCAAATATATACATATATACATAGCTTCATACAAATTTCAAATATATAACTTATTAAAAACAATAATTTTTCTTTTAGATTATTGTTTTTTTTAACATATATTATAATTATAAAAAAATAAAAAAACACTTTTTGATTATTATTTATTTTTCTTTTAACACATCATAATTAAAAAAAAAATTATATAATTTATTTAAAAAAATAAAAAATAAAATTATTTTTATTTAGTGTAACTTTTTATTTCCCTACCCATTTTAAAAGAATTTAATTGTATGTCATACTAGTACAGACGTTGATGTAGAAGTTAAAAATAAATAAAACATATTTTGTTATATTTAAGCCATTACATCTTACATTAAAACTTCAACTCAAAATATAAGGTGTTTGTTCATTTTATTAATTTTAAAAATATATAAAATTAATATTAAAATGTTTATAAAATAATTTCTCACAAGTATAAGTTTTTATTATTGTTGGAGATATTACACACTCACCTAGGTAATTGTTTTCATAAGGTTGATTGTCCAATGTTGAGGGCACTTCCATAGATGAGAATATTCTCTTTTCAGAATATCCCCCTGCAAATTAGAGCTTCTCTTACAAAATAGGGTTCCTTCCTTCTTCGGTTCAGAGCCAGTTACACCTTAGTTAGACTAGTGGAGGTCACTCATCCATAGAAACCATAGTTTTATCACTAGCACTTGCATGTTCACCTCAGTTTCCTCACCAAGAGTGCACATATCTCACACATGTGGAAAAGAGGGTGCATATATTGTGATTACATGTGTTTCTCTCATTTCCACATGTGTGAATCAATTAACGGATGATTGCATGGACCAATTAAGTGGCACTAGGTGGAAGATTATTTCGGTTTTTGTCAATGAGTGTCTATATCTCTCTAGATCACTACTATGATGCATTAGTTACTCATGTAGCCTATATCTATTGTAAATTATTCACTCTTTGTGCGTAGAATATAGTTAATACAATTTTTTCATTCTACTCTCTTCTCTTCTCTTCTCTCTCTCACGCTTTGCATGCTCATTTTCTACTAGCTAGGTTCACTATGAAAACTTCACATTGTATCAAAGATTTGTCGCTAGGAGAAAGTGAAATAATACAAATCATTATTTCTCTCAAGCTTGTCTCTCTCACAAGATTTATGTCATTTTTATACTCGCTAGACTCTCTACGACAAGTTTCCACGAAACTTAACATGGTATCGCAACTTTGTTTCTAGGAGAAAGTGCATAAGCATTTTTATTTGTAGGTATAGGAGGAAGTTATAGTCAAATAGAATGGAGTTTTCACTGACAATTCTTCTTACACCGTACAATTATTTGTAAGTAGAGTTTCATTCCATCAATGAGAAAAATTATTTTCTCAACAAACAAGACATGGCTCTCAAACTTATCTGCATATCTATTTCTCCTGAACTACAATATCATGTAGAGGACTAATCACTCTCAAATTGGGACGAACTATGGACCATATTTGAGGTTCTATTGGGGAATAAGAAAGATTGTGAAGATTGCATGCAGAAGGTTGGAAAGATAGAGCCAACATAAAATCCATCAGAAGACCAAGACCCTTAGTTTGAAGAGCCTTCTACACATGTATATACACAATTTTTTGTTCCATTCATTTGAGATTATGCCTACTTCATTTCAGATCTATTTTCTAAATCACATGCGAAAGGTATGATGCATGCACATCAGGGACCACATGCAGACACTTTTTCATGTGCCATGCATGCATCTGAGGAGCCACATATAGAGACTCCCATGCATTCATCTCAGGAGCCACACATAGAGTCTTTTGCATGCGCCATGCAATCATCTTAGGAGCCAAAAAGGGGGCGGCACACTTCAGATTCAGTTATGACTATTTCTAAGAAGGATTTTCAGAAAACAATTGGATATTTGAATTTCTCACGAAAAAATATCCAATTTCAAAAAAACAATTCGTCTGAAACAAAGTCTGAGAAATGAAGTTATGACCATTTAAAAATCAACAAATTTTCATCATTTTTCCGAAAACAGTCGTGCGATATACAAAGTTTCATCTAAATTTCACATGGTATGGGATTTGTCTCATTTTATTTACAAAACAAGAAGTGGATATATGCGGACATCTCACTAGTGTATCTACTTCGTCATTGATCTAGGTGGATATTGGTGGCCACCCACCTATTCCAACTGGCTCCTCATGTCCGTTTTTGTTCAGCACATCTTTCTGTACTGATTTATAGTTGTGATTTCTACACTTTTGGGGTTGTCTGAAGCCTCACACATTCTCCAGGTGGATACAGGTGGCCTCTCGCCTAATCCAACTGGATTATTTTGTATGTTTTCATGTCAGCACATCTTGTTGTACTTTCAGGCTGTTTTGAGGCCCTAAACATTGTTTTTTTGGCTTGCCACAGTCAGACTATAGATAGAATCAAAGTTTGATGGTGAAATGTGTAGTTATCTGAAATACCTTTCCAACGGGCTATTGTGCGTCTAAAACGGAGTTCGTATGCAAAATTTATGACCTTAGGAAGTTGAGGTACCAAATTACACCAACTTACCCATAGGGCCCACATGACTTTTGGCGTTTCACCTTCTAGGGTTAAGTTTTTGGATGTCTAGGGTTTTTGAATTCATGAGTAATATGAAAAGGGCCTATGGAGCCTCACTGTAATCCATTATGCTCAGAAGGATGCACATAACAACCACATCTCTTCTCAGAGATAACTACCACCATTCGAGCAAGTTTTTAGTTCAGCAGTTTTATAGTTTCAACCTATTTCATTATTTAATAGAAGATATTGTTCACTGGATATTTTTTTTATTCTACCTATCTCTGTGTTTATTGTATTCAGTCTGTTAATCAGTTCGTTCCGCTCCTAAATCTGGATCAATGGTATCAGAGCAGTCTGCTCTTTATTTATTTTTCTTCGTGCATATCCCCGACAAGGTGTGCATATAAGAAGTTGGGACTCGAACCAATCAAGCCATTACTAGATCAGTCGCCCCAAGCCCAACAACAACCCATGGGAGATGAAAAGAAATATGATGGAGTAGGAGATCCTATTAAAATTTTTCTCGAGGAAGCCCTCGCGCGACAAAGGAATGAAATGATGGACAACTTCGTGCAGATCCTTAGACGGTTTCCCATGAGAGAAGCATCTTCATCAAGAGGCCATGCAACCCCTTCAATGTACAAGTAAATTTTGATATTTTGTTATTTGAAGGACTGATAGATGTGGATGTTGTAGATAAATGGTTAAATCTTCTCGAGGGTTATTTTTCGGTCCACAATTTTTTCTATAGGGAGAAGATCACTTTTGCACTCCTCAAGGTCGTTCCCCATGTTAAATACTAGTGGGATACTTACTCTGAGAAAAGTGTCATGGAGGAATCTACAATTTTTGTGGTGTCCCCTACATGGGATTCCTTCTGGGATGCCATTAAAGAACAATACTACCCTGTTGGAAGCTACGAGGACCATTACACCATGTGGACCACCCTACATCAATAAAGGGACCAGACAATACCATACTTCACTAATATTTTCCATACCCTACGGACCAAATTGGGTATCAAATATTTTGAGTGTCATCTGGTGCTAAAATACCGTGGATATTTGCATAGATACATTCAAACAGAAATGGAGTTCATGGACATTGCCTCATTGGGCACGACTTATAGATATGTTGTCAAGATGGAGCAGAAATTTAAGCAGAAACTGAGAGAGTTTGGATCTGCAAACCCCTCATAGCCAAAGTAGGGCAAAGGCAACCCCAACCCACACAGCAAGGGACCAAGTCGCAATGGTTTCCCTTAGGAAAATCTGTCCAAGCCATAACATAATAAGGGCAACAAGAAGATGAAGAAGGAAACGGGAAAATGGTGTGATTACCATAAAAGTCCTTGGCACAACACCGACGAATGTCGCTCAAAGAAGTCCCTCGTCAATGGCACTTGCTAACAACTGATCCAGCTTTATCGAGTTGTCAAGGCAGGGAAACTCCTACACCAAGGCAAGTGGCTCACCCGGGGCCAAATTGAGTAGAATTTTTTTCACCTGATGGGGGAACTCAACGCAATGGATACAATTTCTCCCTAATGGGGGAGGATTGATCCAGGTGGATATTGGTGGCCACCCACCTATTCCCACTGGCTCCTCATATCCATTTTTGTTTAACACATCTTTCTGTACTGCTTTATAATTGTGAGTTCTACACTTTTGGGGCTATCTAAAGCCTCACACATTCTCCAGGTCGATACGGGTGGCCTCTCTCCTAATCCAACTGGATTATTTTGTATGTTTTCATGTCACCACATCTTGTTGTACTTTCAGGGCTATTTTGAGGCCCTAAACATTGTTTTTTGGGCTCGCCATAGTCAGACTGTTGATAAAGTCAAATTTTGATGGAGGAATGTGTAGTTCTCTAAAAGATCTTTCCAATGGGCTATTACACGCCTAAAACTTAGGTCGTATGCAAAAGTTATGACCTTAGGAAGTTGAGGTACCAAATTACACCAACTTACCCATAGGGCTCACATGACTTTTGGCGTTTCACCTTCTAGGGTTAGGTTTTTGATGTCTATGGTTTTGGCATTCATGAGTAATATGAAAAGGGCATATGGAGCCTCATTGTAATCCATTATGCTCAGATGGATGCACGTAGAAGCCACATCTCTTCTCAGAGATAGCTACCACCATTCAAGCAAGTTTTCAGTTCTGTAGTTTTACAGTTTCAACCTATTTCATTATTTAATAAAAGATATTGTTCACTGGATATTTGTGTTATTCTGCCTATCTTTTTGTTTATTGTATTCATTCAGTTCATCGGTTCGTTCCGCTCCTAAATCCGGATCAGTCATATTCGTACAAACATCTAGACCTCTTCAACAAAATATTCACCAAGCATAATATTGCACATTTGCGAGGTCTCCTTTTCTATTTTGTTTTCTTAATTTGAGGTCCCTACAAATTAAGGTGCCTCTTACAAAATAGGATTCCTTCCCTCTTTAGTTAAGAGTCAGGTACACCTTAGTTAGACTAGTGGAGGTCATTGATGCATGGCAACCTCGTTTTTATCACTAGCAATTGCATGTTCACCTCAATTTCCTCACCAAGAGTGTGCATATCTCATGCATGTGGACAAGAGGACACATATCTTTTGATTGCATGTGTGTCTCTTACTTCTACACGTGTGAATTAGTTAACTGATGATTGCATGGACCAGTTAACTAGGACTAGGTGAATGGTTACTTCGATTTATGTTAGTGAGTGTCTAGTTTTCTCTAGATTCACTAATATGAAGCATTAGTTACTCATGTAGCCTATATCTGTAATGTGCCCATCCCTAGTTGGGTCACATCACTTGCTAAAATGACTCAATAAAATTTCTAATACCAATTTAAAATGTGGAAAAAATATACAACATGTCATTAAAGTTCAATCAACTATCCATATTAAATAAAAACGTAAATATGATTACTCTTTACTATGCATAGAAGAAACTAAATACATACAACATTATTAAACCACTTAAATAGATATTTAAGTGCATCTTTATGCTCAGAGCAAGCAACATTAACAAAAATAACTCATAGTAGATGTACGAAAAAATATATTAGCATTTAACACATTAAACATAGCACATAAGAACACTTAGTTTATAAAATGTTTAATCCACTGTAGAGGAATTACGTTCCTCCCAACCGTAGCCTTTTTGTTCCAGATCTCAATAGCAAGAAACCCCCGAGATGGGGCTATGATTCTACAAGAGAGGGTGATACTTAAGGATGAATAATGTCCCCATCTCAACAATTAATTCTCATAGCTAATTCAAGTCCACTAACTCTCTTCCCCTCAAACTGCATAACCCAAGGAATGGAATCCCCCTTCACTGGCCACATTCCCCTAGGAATTTCCACTCCCCTTCAGGGCTTTTAGCATAGGTCGGACAAGAATTCTACTTGATGGGACCTCAGGAATTATATAGTTGCAACACAAATTCGCCCAACAGCAAAACGCGTGCTTCCTTGGACGAATTTCGAACAAAAATTCACTCACATGCCCACAACCTCTTTCTCCACAAGATAATTACAACTCCAAATAGAAACCAAATATCTCCACAACAGCTACCTTCAAGCTTCAACACTTAGAACTCAATTGTTGGCCATAAAACTCCATGTAAAAACAATTCTCTATCTAAAAACGTGAATGCATAATTCTGGTCTCCTACCCATACTAATTTTCTCCCTTTCTCTTGCTTGCTTGACTTGCACTCTTCCCCAAGATGATTGTACTAATCCCCCATGCTCTCAATAACTATGGGAAGTGACTCTCACACCAACCCTCCTACATGAATTCATTGATTGGGCTCTAGCACACTCAACAATTAATGGAAGGTTCATGGTAAGGATAATTTAGAAGGAAATAAGAAATGAGTTTTGGTTTAATAGATATGGGTAAACTCTCCCCCTTGGACCCCTTCCCTCTCTTATGGATACTTAGCCCCCAAATCTCCATCTATGTTCATTTGCAGTTGGGGATACATTTTATTTATTATATTCAATTTACATCATTTAGATATTACAATGCTTTGGCTCTTGGCCATGTACTACATCTACAATATACATCGCTAGTTTGAGGTTTGAAAACGAGGGCATTACAATATCTATTGTAAATTATTCACTCTTTGTGTGTGGAATACAATTAATGCAATCATTTATTCTACTCTCTTTCTTCTTTCTCCCAAGCTTTGTGTGTTCATTTTCTACTAGATAAATTCATTGTGAAAACATCACCATTATACTTATACAAATTTGTTTTAAGGAAAAAATATACATTATATTTTGCAAAAAAATAACAACCCATTATTAGAAAAACTTGAATTTTGCATAGTCACAAAATACTTTCATAAATAGAAATTATACATTCAAAAATCTAATGATATTTTGTACATTTCATTTTTGAAATCATAATCAAATTAGTTGTACATGTACCTCAAATTATCCCTCCAAGATTGCATATATTATTGCTTATTTACATTGCCACTAACATGTCATGATACACCAACACTATCTTGAACTTCCCAATTGTTTAAGTTTATTCTCATGATGTATGTGGGTATATGTGGTTGAATGATTCCCAAGACTTATCTTAATGGGTCAAAACATCCACCCAAGACATATTATGAACAAGGAGGCCACATGTCACAAGGATAGGGAGGTTATAAGTCACAAGGTCAAATTTGATTAGTCCCCAGGGTTACCAATTGCTATTGTAATCCATAGTTGAGATATCTTCTATCTTGATATTCTAAAGAAGAGTGAAATCCAGTCAGATTTTCCATGAAATAAAGATCAAATCTCACCTCCATGTCTTTCAATAAAAGTCCTAAAATGTTATTGCAATTAGTAGAACCATCTTCCAGGTTTGAAATTCTTAATCTGATGTTCCTAACTATGGAATTTTAAATATGGATCCGTTTGAATTTGCGATTTTCAGAAACTTAGCATATCCAATTTTAATATCTATGCAATGAATTGCCACCAAAGGCATTCATTGCAATATTGATTTACAGTTTAAATAATCTTCCAGGTTTGAAATTCTTAATCTGATGTTCCTAACTATGAAATTTTAAATATGGATCTGTTTGAATTTGTGATTTTCAGAAACTTAGCATATCCAATTTTAATATCTATGCAATGAATTGCCACCAAAGGCATTCATTGCAATATTGATTTACAGTTTAAATAATCTTCCAGGTTTGAAATTCTTAATCTGATGTTCCGAACTATGAAATTTTAAATATGGATGCGTTTGAATTTGTGATTTTCAGAAACTTAGCATATCCAATTTTAATATCTATGCAATGAATTGCCACCAAAGGAATCCATTGCAACATTGATTTACAGTTTAAATATTCTGACATTTTGATAAATTGAAACGATTGCAGAACTTCTGACAGAAAAAACTGCTCAGATCGAATCACGGAGTTCAAGTTTTGGACCTACAAAGTTAAAATTCAAATTTAACCAGTGGAAGCATGATAATATTTGATCATATTATTGCATTGAATAGAATACATTAGTTCTACAAACGTGTAGTACTGGCGCGCTCAAACAAAAATGGACATACAGATGTTTTCACCTGCTTACAGATCGATAGTGTCCAATTTCTCGACCAGAACGATATCAAATGTTTTCTCCTATTTAAATATAGATAGTCTCAAATTGGTCGATTGCGAATAGTTTTTCTATGTCCAGAGTGGCTCCCATAATTCGAGAGGATCTAAATCGTCTAAAACAGACGAGCTCGTGTGCGTCATGTCTTCACTTTCTTGTGGTGATAAGCAGAAAAAATTGGGATCTGAAACTTCATGATATTCTGTAACGAGGGGTAAGAGATTGACATGTTGCATCGTAATGTTGCTGATCTCTGCTTGAGCCGAAGCCAATTGGGATTGCAGCTCTGCTACTTTATTCTGGAGTTCATTGATTATTCCTACACAGCCATGGACAGGATCTCGAATTCTTTCGCTTGCCTCGTACACCATAGTGCTTACTGCATCACCTCTCTGCTCGGCTGGAAGATCCTGTAACAATAAAACCGATCACACAATCAGCCAACCCAGCAGAAATACTTTGTACTGATCAGTAAGGCGTTTACTATTTTGGGAATATTTATGGAGATTTTCAATCCTATGGGTGAATTTTGATTATGTCGGACATTGGTGTATGATAGCCCTTCTCCCAGGGATTTTAATCCTACTTTTCTGAATTTTAACATGTGATCTGATCTATCAGGAGTAAACATATTTTCTTAACAATTAAGCTTACTCAGACTGTACTAAACATGTACCCTATTAAAAGGAAACACATTTTCTCAAGACTTATTAAGATTATATATACTAATTGTCTGAGTTCTCTAATTATCAAAGTTATCAATAAACAAAGTTGAAATTGTGAAATAGATTATACAATTCAATCATAAAGATGAAGAAAAAAATTGAATTTGTGGGTAATTGGCCAAGAATTTTGGAATGATATGCTGGTAGACTGCATTATAGCAATGGAACAAACCTGTAGTAATTTGATAACATGGCCATTTCCGAAGACTCTGTGTACCAAGAGGAATTTCTCTGGATTGTTTTGGGGAAAATAAGGCGCAAGCACGCATTTCTCTGAGCATTTTTTTCTTTGGATCTTGCACCCAGCGCACGGAGATGTGGACCATGTTTGGGACTTGAAAGCAGTCGCTTCGCTCATCTGCAAAAACAATTCGATACAAAAGAAAATCTGTTGTGTTAGGGGCTTTGGAGACAAAAAAAAAAACATATATGCATTGCTTTCTGTACACTACATTACGAATGCTTCCACTTAGCACTGCTTACCTTTCCGTTGCTGTGTTTAGTTACAGTTTTCTTCGAAATCCGAAACCTCTTAACCATGGATATAGATCCTTACCAAGCAAACATAAGAATATTTCGCTCAAATGATCTAGTTATAGGCAAACGAAAAGCATTTGAGTTAAAATGGACAGGACGATGAATTAAAATGAAGAGGACGATGGGGATGTGGAGGAAGATGCCTCCTCTGAGTTGAGTTGACTGATAAATAAGTTTACGCCGTGGAGGAAGATGCCTCCTCCGAGTTGTGTTGACTGATAAATAAGTTTACGCCGTTCGTCATTCCCGCTTGCGTCATTCCCCTCAGGCAAGAAATTCGTGCTGTTATCTTCTTATTGGTTTCAAGTTCAAGTTGAGCCTCAAATTCGATGCTCTGCAGTCTGTACTGTACGAAAACACAACGCGTGTACTGGTCAGTTTGAATGCGAGGAAAAAAACACGTGTTGGGTAATGATATTACATTTATAACGTGTGATTGTTGCATAGACCGACTCATTTGATCTACTTCCTGATATATTTACTGGAGAGTAGTTTAAACTTTTTATTTTTGGGATTTTTTCTGTTTGATTTTATTCGAAATTTGGTGAGGAATGGTTGGATCTGCAGATTTGAGTGGTTAACTTTGTATAATCCAAACGTTTCAGGGGTTTTTCAGCACACTGAATCTATTTATGCATTCAAAAATGCAATTTAAACAACAGGAAATAACAATTTTGTACAAATTTATATCGTCAAAACACCCAAAAAGCAGAAATTTAGCCAACTCCTATTTCCTGGTAGGTGCAATGTAATAAGTATATTTTTGGTGACTATGGTTAAATGCAGGGTATGTCACAGTCAAGTAAAAAAATTTATGTATTTTTTTTATGGAGTTTTATATTTATTTTTGTCTGTTATATATTGTATTTTACTTATAACATACAAATATTATGAAATTGTATTTAACATAACATCAAGATATTGCAAAATTTATATATAGAATATTTATGTATTTTAGTTTTAAGACTTTTGTCATTAGTAGTATTTTGGTGATATTCTTTTGGATTCATCTCAACAATTTATAAATTGACATTTGAGACCAAACAAATTTGGTCCATCATCACTATAAGATATTGACGATGGACAGAAATCTTATCTTAATGATGGATCACATTTGTTTGGTCCAAATCAAATCTTATCTTAATGATGGATCACATTTGTACATTTATAAATTGTTGTGATGAATCTTAAAAAATATCACCAAAATATTTATGTGTTCTATATATATGAAATATACCATTATTAAAAATAAAAATAGGATAACAAAATTCCTAAATATTTAAGATTTTTCCTTAGATCTTTCCAAATTTCATATATCCTATCTCATTTCATTATTGATGAATAATTCTTATTAGTGACACTCACAATCAAAGCATCTAATATATAGCCAATGACACTTTTGTATAGTGAGTATTACTTGCCATAATTTTGATATGTTTGAAAGACTTGTATGTAACATGGTGGCACAAAAATTCCTCTAAACATTTTTCATGGATGATCCCTCACAATTAACACAAAGAGTATCAACAAATGCATGCAACTCTTTCAATCAAGCTTCAAAATCAAATAATGTTTTGTTTCTTCCCTCTCACAAATAATATTTTGTTGGTGTTGAAAAATATTTTCAAGCCAACTCTTTCAATTCTATTATGTACCACGAGCACTCTGTACATAATGACAAGGGATAAACAACCTTATAGAGTTGAAAAAACAAATATCTAGGAATCCCCCTTTCAAACTTTTTAGAAGAGCTTCAACATATTTTTTTGCAAGGTGTTTGAAACTCTCTAGTGGATCATCAACATAAGGTTTCCATGATTGTTTTTTTGTATCAACAGAATTACCATATGCATGTGGAATTGCTACAAATCACAATTCATATCTATGTTCAAGTCCCTCTTTATCAAGAATATCTAGATAACCAAATTTGAAGGCATCTAAACAAAATATCTAGATAACCAAATTTGAAGGCATCTAAACAAAATATCTAGATAACCAAATTTGAAGGCATCTAAACATTTAGATAAGTAACATGTTCTATTTGCAAATGTGTCACTTCTTAAAAAACACACTTTTAAAGTGTTTATAATAACATCTATGGTTGCCCCTAAATATGTAACATCAACATACTCTTTTTGGAATTGCTTATTCAACTTGTTTAGTTCGCACATTACATCTACAAGCATATGCAAACTAAACTAAACTGAAACGATCTTTACTTTATCATACTATGAGTCATTCCTTTCATTTTTCCATAAAGTCAATATGGGAGGCATCAATACAACAAGTCTTTCAATGACTTGTTCTCTTGAAAACCATCTAACTACATGGGTTTAAAATTTTTGAAGAGTTTCAAGTTGCATAAGTTCTTGTAGAGCAATAAGTTGATGGTTTCTTTGACTAGAATTTTGCACCAAAAAATTACCTTATTTGTTAATTTCTCAACAAATAATAATTTAGGTGTTCTTTCGGAAGCATCTAATGTGACTAAAACTTCATGATGAACAATACAATGAGTACTTACAAGATTAAGTATATATTTTTTTCATAAAAGTAACATAACCAAATTCATTGTCAACCATTGGTGAAGCACCATTTGCAGAAATTACTATCAATCTTTTATTTGAAAGACCCCTTCCTTCCTTTAAACCATTTACTACATCATATGTTGTTTTTCCTTTTCCATCACAAACATTTATGATCTTCACAAACTGTGAAATTGGAGGCCCTAACTTCTGTGAGCCTAGAAATGTGGCATTAACTACAAGGTGTTTCTCTAAACTATGTTATGTTCTTTCAGCTACCATCAATGAAAAAAGGAGTATCCAACATTCTTGTAGTTTGTACCTCTTCAAGATATTCAAATATATCAAAATTGATTTTTTTTTGCGGTCATGTGATTTGTGTATGATGTGTAATGTTTATTCTTTGACATGTTTGGTGTCATTAAGAAAATTGCAAACAAGCAAAGTAATTCATATTTTGAGAGGGGTAAATCTTCTTACACAACCTAATAAACTAATTTCATAGTTGTGATAACACTTTGCTTGTTCCTGTCATCAATCCATGCTTTGTGTTTCGTAATATGTTTTACTTTACTTTCATTTCCATATATCCATTTTGCTTGTGAAAGTGTATGGATGCTTGAATTGGCATGAACAACTAGTGAATCATGTTGCATGGTAGAGAAATCAATGTCAATTCTCCCATGGTCTCATTGTCTTATGTGTTTCACAGTGTATTTATTTCATAATTTTTTTTTCCTTCATGTTTTGTCTCTCTCAACCACTTATACTTAGTTTTTCATTCATGGCAAAGATCTCATACTTTCAATTTTCTTTTCCTTTAAGTGTTAGGTTCCTCACCTTGAAATTCTTCAACACATTCTTCATCGTACCTAAATATATCTAAGTTTTCATTCATATCAAAATTATTCTCCTTTTCTTTCAGTGATGAAACTTGTGATGTAGTATACGATCCAAACAACATTTTGATAGAAGATTTGTTATTTTTTTTGAAACATTATTTAATGTCATACTTATATAATACAAAATTGAAAGTAATTAGGTAGGGAATAAGCATACCCATAAAATTCATAGCTTCTAGTTAAAACATGAGGCACTCTCTTCTAATAAATAATTTCAAAGGAAATGAATTCATCATATATTTTCACATTACTCTAAGTATATTTGAATTTTAGTAAAGCTTAACATATAGCAACCCACTCACCATTTGAATTTTGAAAAGAACCAAATAATAGATTTCACCTTCTTTTTATGTCTCGATTCCTCTTAGATTCGATTATTGTACACAAACATTCTGCCAACACTGATCATGACACATGCAACGATGCCAAGATAACTACAACCTATAGGGAAAGGAGAAATGCTCAAATATGTAGTTCATATTTAGATTGAATTCTTGTTCTTTTCTTTTGACTTAGTGGTAGTTTCCCAAGCCTTAATCATTATATGGTTTGCAAATACTATCTGAAAATTCTGTAACATCCTTGGTCTTAATACTCGTGAATTATAATGTAATTGTGTAAATGTGAATTATGTTGGTGAGTTGATGTGTTGGGGTCAAGAGCCTGTATTGATTTAATGTTGTCGGGGGCCGAATTGCATATTATGAACAGTGAAATAATTATTAAAAGTAATGATCATTGGCTACGATATGAAATAGATGAAGAACGATGGGAGTCTATGATTCCACTGTTGGACACACCTGCCACACTTAGAGGGGGGGTGAATGAGTGTGGGGCTCTTTTTCCCAAAACTTCCCTCTTGCACAAAAACTCATCAATTAGCATTCAACATTTATTCATTACCCATTGTTGTCATTTATAACCAGTTAGATGTGAGCACATATCAGCAACATATATTAGCAATATATCATCAACAAG
>JASDQU010306584.1:173808-189129 GCA_032191745.1 Picea mariana | reverse complement strand
TACAGCTACGGGGTTATGCTTTGGTCTGAAGAATGCTACAGTGCTGAAATCCCCAAATTCTGAACCAGATATTATTTACTTAGCAACCCGAATACAGATGCAGGTTAATAGATCTCGCCGGTTTAATTTGTTTATATTGTTGTTTATGTTCCCCAAGGGTTAGGTATTCAAGGGTTCTACAGACAAGGGTTTGCGTTGTGCTATAGCTCTCTGATATACGTGCGGGGTCCAACAGTAGTACTCAGCCCAATATCTCAGGGCACTAACTAAGGAGGATAGACCGTACCCTTAGCCGTACTACCTGACTACCCAGGTACTAGAGAGTATATTCCCGAGTGCTGTTCACGGTGACACTATAGAAGTTTGGCGGCCGATAGGTTTATCTACAGAGGGCTTCAGGAAATCTAGGTCGGTCCGTACACAGGTGTTGTCTGATGTGCTACCACTCAAAGGGGTACCAACAGGGGTTACAAGGGTGGCCAACAGACGTGCGCTTAAGAACCACTTGTATTTCCTGCGTGTATGAATCCCTCAACCGTGGGTTTATGCGCGTAACAACAGATCTCTATGGCTTAAAGACGTCGGAATACGTCTCTACCCTGAAAAAAAAATACCCACAATTTCTGCCAAGGAAAGTGCTCTGATACCACTTGCAAGATACCATATATATAAAATATGCAGAACAGAAATGAAATGTTAGAAATGACAGAATAACAGTAAAATATCCAGCATAATCTTCACAATACACAGAAACGATATATGAAATAGCAACAGAAATAGCACTTTGAATCAGATAGCAATGTTCACAAGCCTCTTCGAGGGGGCAACCTTCAGTCAAGCAGTGCTCTGTTACAATAATTTCCAAGCTAGGGTTCTCATACCCTCGACTCCTATTTATACTAAAAAGAAGCATCTAGAGGAAGATCCTTCTAGAAGCAGAATCTTCTATTAGGTCTTTTTACATCCGCCTTATTCTATTTTATTGAAAGGTCTTATTAATATTGACCTTTATTACATCCGAATACATTGATCTACCTATGTGCGGGTTAGGACCTTAGCAAATCCCTACTGATAACAATCCCTGCAATGAATGGATTCATCTTTCCTAGGCTACGCAATCCTCATGGTCACATCCAATGTGTGTGTGGTTGCATGAGTGCACCCACTAAAGTCACAACTGATAGTCAAACTGTCCCTTTCACCTATTATCTCAATTGGGTCTCCACTGGATCTGACATGCATGTAGTTAACAATGGTAAATCTCCAGTTTCATGTGAGATCACTGATTGTGAATTAATTAATAATTAATTAACTGATCTCTCACTAGTTTATGTTCAGTTACAACTAGTACAACTGAGCTTAACTCACTTAACTAAGTTAAACTACTTTACAACTCACATAACTACACATCCAACTCTGTTACAACTTCAAATCACTCAGTTACAACTAATTCGACTTGCATGTCCCACCAACCAACCTTTGAACTTGAATTTCCTATAGCTAATTGATTTGCCACTTCAGTTAACTATTTCGAAGTGCACATTGAGAATAGATTAATATTTATTGTCCAACTATTATTAAGGGATAATAATAGTCAACATACATCTATAAATAGAATTCGCTCACCATATATAAATAGACATCATCTATAAATAGAATTTGATCATCATCTAAAAATAGACTTCCACCTAAAAATAGCCTGAAGATTCATCCTAGTGTAGGTGCATAATTTTCACTAGGATCTTCTTGTTGAATCTCAACACTCCCTCTCAACAAGAAAGGGATTATCCTTCACCCCGATCCTGTCTCTATGGTATTCGAATTTTCTCCTAGTGAGCACCTTCATCAGAATGTTTGCATCCTGATATTCCGTAGAAATGTACTGAAGCAACATGATCTTCTGCTACACATAATCTTTGATATTATGATACCGGATATAGATACGCTTAGATCTATCATGAAACACAGGATTAATTGAGAGTTTAATGCAACTCTGATTATCACAATGAATCATTGTCCGATCTAAATGAGAACCAAACAAACCAACCAAGATCTTCCTCATCTAGATAGCCTCACATGCAGCTTGACTCGCTGCCATGTATTCCTTTTCTGCTGAACCAAGTTCCACAGATCTCTGTTTCCTGTTGTACCAAGAAACAATTGTAGATCCAATACTAAATATCCCCCCTGATGTGCTCTTTCTGTCCGTTGGGCTGCCCGCCCAATCCACATCCGTGAAGCCATGCGACTTCACCTCATCCATTTGTCTGTACCATAATCCATACTTAGATGTTCCCCTCAGGTATCTTAGGACATGCTTACCCACCTTCCAAAAGAGCTTGGTAGGCTTAACCATTGCTTGACTTAGCTGGTTAACCACATAGAAAATGTCTAGTCTCGTGTTCACTAGATACACTAGAAAACCCACTAACTATCAATAGACAAGAGCATCCACTACCTCTCCAAAAGTAGAATCCTCTTTCTTCTAGTTTCCTGGAAGAGGAGTATCCATGGGTTTGTAGCCCTCCATGTGAAACTTACCTAGTATGTCCCTTGCATACTTGCCTTGAGACACAAAAAGTTCATCATCTCGCTACCATATTGTCAATCCAAGGAAATAATGAAGGAGGCCCATATCCTTCATCTCGAACTCCTTTTCAAGGTCCTCCTTGCATGAGTGTATTAGTTGCTCATCACCAGTCAGTATTAAATCATCAACATAAAGAACAATGATGAAAATCTTACCCTCCACCACAATTTGGTATTGGTTTGCATCTGCTTCACTTTTGGTGAAGCCCAGTCCGGTGAAATAGCTGTCTATCTGAGTGTACCAAGCACGTGGTGCTTGATTTAGACCATACAACGCTCTTTTGAGTCTGCACACATGCAACTCACTGCTGAAGATCTCAAATCCTTCAGGATGCTCTATGTACACTTCTTCCTCAATGATCCCATTGAGAAACACAATTTTTACATCCATCTGATGAATGCACTAGCCCATCTGCGCTGAGAGTTCACAGATGGATTTTATGGAAGAGTACCTTGCGATACGTGCAAAGGTCTCATCATAATGTATCCCCTCGATCTATGAGAATCCTCAGGCTACAAATCTGGCCTTGTATTTCTCAACACTCCCATCAGCAACTTGCTTTACCTTGTAGATCCATCTCGAACCTACCACTGATTTTTCAACTAGTCTTGGGACAATTTCCCATGCACTTGTTTTGACAATGGATTCATACTCCTCCACCATTGCATCAACCCAAGTGGGATATTGCACTGCTTCTTGAAAGGAAGATGGTTCAGTAATAATACATTTTCTCATGAGAGCCATGTATCTAGTAAATCGATCAGGAGACTGTCTCTATCTGCACTATGAAGTAGGGGCTCCTACATTCTGTGCCACATCTAGTCTCAATGTATCATCTTTCGTGGTGCACTTTTTTCCATTTCTGATGGATGGCTATACATGAGTGGCTTCCTCCACTCCATGAACCTCCTCATGTGGTTGATCCACATCTTGAGACTCATCTTTGGGAACCAACAAATCCTCCTCTGCATGCAAGTCTAGCTCCCTCTCAAGTGACAACCACATGGATTTCCCCTCATCGAATTTTATATCCTGTCGCAAAACAATCATCTTACTATTAGGAAAATACACACAATAATTATGGGGTGTTTCTTTGTACCCCACAAATATCCCAACTTTAGCAGTCGACTCCAGCTTCTTCTTGGCATTCTTGGTCACATGCACTTAAACAGATGAGCCAAAAATCTTAAAATGAGAAACATCAGGTTTCTTACCAGTGAAAGCTTCTTCAGGTGTACTCATGCCAAGTACTCTATGAGGACAACGGTTTTGCACATAAAACGCAGTGTTGCATGCTTCCACCCACAAATGCATTGGTAGGTTCTAATCATGCAACATCGCTCATGCTGCACCCACGATCATTCTGTTCTTCCTCTCCACGACCCTATTTTATTGTGGGTTATGAGGTGCTATGAGTTCTCTTCAAATTCCTTCTTTGCAACAGAAGTCTTTGAATTCATTAGAGATGTATTCTCCACCATTATAGCTCCTCAAAGCCTTCACTTTCTTCGCCGACTCTTTCTCCACCAATGCTTTAAACTCACAGAACTTTGAGAATGTTTGATCCTTCTTCTGCATGAAGAAGATCCAACATTTACAAGAAAATTCATCAACAAAAATAACATAATACTTATGTTTTGTTGTTGAAGCAACTGAGAATGGTCCACACACGTCTGTGTGAATTCTCTCTAGGATCACCAAAGCACGGTTCTCCTTTTCATGAAAGGTGGACTTTACATATTTCCCCATGGTGCAACCCTTGCACTGATCTAACTGAGCAAGTGTTCCCATTGTAAGTCCAGTAGATATTTGCTGCATTAGTTTCAAGGCTCCATGATGAAGACGGCCCAATCGCTTGTGCCATAATTCGCCCTCATCCCAGCTCACAACTTTTTCTACCTTTCCCATCATGGTAGTGCAGCCATCCACCTCCAGCTTGTAGAGATTCTTAACTCGAATCCCTATCTTCTTGACTTGACCCGTTGTTTTATGTCACAGGAAATCTTTTCCATTGCTGAAAACAACGTCATAGCCTCTGTCCTCCAACATTGCGACTGAGACTAAGTTTTTCTTCAGACCTGGAACATGCATAACATATTTCAATTGAAATGGTTTACTTGAATCCCTCTGAAAAGTAATGGTACCAATTCCAGTCGCACTGTATCGTCCATCATCACCCATCTCTATATGGATTTTGAGATCTTTCTCCTCCAAGTCACTGAAAACCTCCTTATCTCCTATCATGTGGAAGGAAGCGCCACTATCCAAATACCACACTGATCCCAATGCACTTGACTCCATGCATGCGATCAAGGAGAAGTCAAGTTCAAATTATGAGGCAAGGGCCTCACCAACTGAAGCTCCAACAACCTTCTTGTTCTTCTTCTTCTTCGGACAGTTAGTAGCGAGATGCCCATGTTCGTGACGGTGAAAACAATTCACTTTGGACAAATCTAGCTTCTTGCCTTTAGAATGGGATTTTGAATGGAATTTATTCCCCTTACCTTTCCTTTCCTTGGAAGCCAAAGCATAATCCTCTTCATCATAATGATTTGATGAAGAGCCATCTTTGGTGTTTTGTCTAAACTCCTCCTACACTAGATCCGACCATAGTCATTCCCAAACTAGCAATTTTTCCCTTCCATTGACAGAGTCTTGATAACTGTGCCAACTCTTGGGAAGTCCTAGGAGCACCAAGCTCACCAAATCATCATCAATGACTGTTATTCCCACACTCCCTAGCTCATCTCGACATTGGAAAAACTTCGTGAGATATTTTGGAATGGAGTTGCCCTTCTCCATCTTGATCTTCCTGAGTTTATATTTGAGCACCAATTTCCTATGGTCACTGTTGTTTTGGAATAGATCCGTAAAAGCCTTCCACATTGCATATGGTGTGGCTTTCCTATGGAGGTTTGAGACAATGTGGTCTCGTACTCCCTCCAACAGGATCCTCCTTGCCTTTGCCACTTTCTTTTTCCATGCATCAATATTTGCAGCGTCTGCAGCATCTGGCTTAGGAACATCTTTATCAATGAATTCCTTCAAGCCATTGTTTTCGAGTACTGTCTCCATCCTATCCTTCCAAGCAATGTAGTTTGAGCTTCCCTTGAGTGAATACTCTAACCTCAAGCCATTCAAATCCATTTCGATCTTGAATCAGTTGTAGCACCAAGAAATTCTTTATGCAAATTCAAATTCTATCCAGTCACAAACTCAACTTCTACTTCACTTCTGCAATTTTCTATTTTCTGATACCATGTAGAAATTTTAATAAAAATTATGTATTTCCTAGATTCTCCTGATCTAACAATTATATGCCACTATTAAATACATAATCTCTTCTACAAATATTCTTGTGGAATTTAAAACACGATCGCCAATTGTAATATAAAGAAGAAAGATCAATCACACATAACACAAATGTTTTTTATCGGGAAAGCATAAAGTTAAAAACCCCACTATAATATATTATGTATATATCATGGATCATGAAACAATCTCATACAAAACTCTAATCCAGGAGCTCTCAGTACAATATACAATCGTCTCACACTGTCATACAAAAATCAACAAATTCATGTGCCAATTTACTGCTTCCAAACAACCTACCACCTCTGTGCAATCCCTGCTGATAGAAATCCCTGCAATGAATGGATTCCTCTTGCCTAGGCTGCGCAATCCTCATGGGCACATCCAATGTGTGTGTGGTTGCATGAGTGCACCCACTAAATTCACAACTGATAGTCAAACTATCCTTTTCACCTGTTATCTCAATTGGGTCTCCACTGGATCTGACATGCATGTAGTTAACAATGGTAAATCTTCAGTTGCATGTGAAATCACTGATTGTGAATTAATTAATAATTAATTCACTAATCTCTCACTAGTTTATGTTCAGTTACAACTAGTACAACTGATTTTAACTCACTTAACCGAGTTAAACTACTTTACAACTCACATAACTACACATCCAACTCTGTTACAACTTTGAAACACTCAGTTACAACTAATTCGACTTTCATGTCCCACAAACCAACCTTTGAACTCGAATTTCCTATAGCTAACTGATTTGCCACTTCAGTTAGCTATTTCCAAGTGCTCATTGAGAATAGATTAATATTTATTGTCCAACTATTATTAAGGGATAATAATAGTCAACATACATCTATAAATAGAATTTGCTCAGCATCTATAAATATAATTTGTTCATCATCTAAAAATAGACTTCCACCTAAAAATAGCCCGAGGCTCCATCCTAGTGTAGGTGCATAATTTTCACTAGGATCTTCTTGTTGAATCTCAAAACTTTTATCTTGGATATTATTGTAATAGAGCTCTGCTCTGCTAGAGGTTTTCCCCTCGAAGAGGCAAGTGAACATTTCTCTCAATAATCAAAGTGCTCTTTCTGGTGTTATTCTGGTATCATTTTGGTATTATTGTGGTGTTGCTCTAGTTATATTCTTGTTCATCTTCCATTTCTATTTATTTATTTATGTTCTGCATACTTTTTTATATCTGGAATATTACAAGTGGTATCAAAGCACCTTCCTCGGCAAAAAATTGTGGTTTAATTTTTTTCAGGGTAGAGACGTATTCCAATGTATTTAAGCTACATAGAACATGTTTATGCATAGAACGTATTTATGCATGTAACCTATTGTTACATGCATAAACCTGCAGTCGGGACATGGATGATTTTAGGGGCTAAATTTCACTCATGGTCTAATTTTCCATGTTTTTTCCAAAAACGAGATTTGCCCAAATTCTATAGGATAAAATTATTTTACCTTAAAAATCGCCAAAATTTTATAAAAACTATATAAAATCCTTAGAAATTTAAATATTTTTACAAAAATATCTCTAAAACTTTATGGTTGGCATATGAAGGATTAGTAAGATTCACCAAGGTTTCTACATTTTAAAATAATTTTCCATCCTTAAAATCATCCCTGGTCGAGCATTCATACATGCAGGAAATGCAAGTGGTACTTAAGCGCACATATGTTGGCCACCCTTGTAACCCGTGTTGGTAACCCTTCGAGTGGTAACGCATTAGACAAAACTTGTATATAGATCGGCCTAGATATCTTGAATCCCTCCATAGATAAACTGATCAATCGCCTAACTGCTATAGTGCCACAGAGAACAACACTTGGGAAGATACTCTCTAGTACCTGGGTAGTCGGGTAGTACGACTAAGGAAATGGTCTATCATCCTTAGTTGGTTCCTTTAGATATTGGGCCAAGTACTATTGTTGGACCCCACACATATATCAGAAAATTATAACACAGGGCAAGCCCTTGTCTATAGAACCCTTGAATACCTAACCTTTGGGATAGAAACAAAAAATAGAACAAACAATATACATTTCCGCTCAACTGTGTCTCCTGCATTCGAGGTGTGAAATTACTATGCATTTCTTCTTGTTAAGCACTTGGGAATTTCATCACTGCAACATTCTTCAGATCAGAGTATAACTATTCCATTGGACTTCTCTCTTCTCCCTTATCGTAGTCATACCTATCATTTTTCGGCAAATTTGTTTTTATCGTGGACCCGACCCCCTTCCAACACCCTTATTTGGGCTTTACCCCATTGGATTCAACTCGTCTCCCTGATCGTTTTGATACACTTCACCCATAACCCATTTTCTATGTGGTCCCACCTACCCCTTTTCATGTTCCCTCGTCATCATGGTCCATACCCGTAGCCAAGACTTGGAAGCTCGCTTCAATACCTTGCACTCTAATTTCACAGAAACCCAATAAGAAGTGAGACAACTTAGTGCCAATATTTCCACCATCAATGAAATCATGCATTCCTCCATTGTCTCCTCAATCGAGGAACTCAAAAAAGAACTCAAAGAAGACATTACTACCCAAATTGAATCTGTCACTACGATGATCTGCRCCAAGCTACATATCCCTGCAGATATTTCTTTATCTGACCTACCTTTTCATACCGAAAGTGAAACTTCCTCTCATTCCYAGAATTTTTAGCCCCATCACTTTCAGCGTGACCTATGCCTTCTGTGTGTGGATGTGCCCAAATTTGATGGCTCAGATCCCATTGGTTGGTTAAATCAAATGGAACATTATTTCTCTTTGTATGGAATTACGAATGAGTTGGCCAAACTCCGATATGGTGTTCTCCATCTAGATCAAGAATGTTGGCAATGGTGCAATGTAGAATAAATTCTCACCAAGGGTATGTGGCTTGGCCACACATTGTGGAAGATATTTATGAACGCTTTGACACTAACACCAACCATTTAGGCCGTTTGACAAAGTTGAAAAAATATGGCACAGTGGAAGACTTTATAGCTACTTTTAAGTGACTGGATTTTCATACAGAGGGCATGTCTGATGCTTTTTCCTGAGAATGTTTTATCAATGGCCTCAAGGATGAGATTTTTTCCCATATCCTCATGGCTTGGCCTCAGATTTGGGTGGACACTACTAAAAGAGATAAGGAAGCACAACAAGTTGTCTCTTCTCAAAACTGAAAACCCTCCTTTATTCCTTGCACTAAACCAGTAACTCCCACTCCTCCTTCTACTCCACTAAAGATCCAGAAATTTACCAGGGCTAAAATGGCCGAATGCCAACTCAAAGTCCTTTGTTATAATTGAGATGACAAATATTTTCCGAGACACAAGTGTAAGGAACAAAATCTTTTTATGAAAATCTCAGAGGATGTTTTGAAAGAGGATGTTGAGGCTCCTGTTGTGTCCATGCCACCTTAACCCACTCACATAAACCCTCCCTCATACCCTCCCGAAGTAGAACCGATCATTTCCCTAAATTATCTAACTGGCTTCTCTGCTCCCCAAACCCTCAAGCTAATTATTTACATCAAGCATAGGAAGGTCATCATTCTTGTTGATAGTGGAAGCACCCATAATTTTATTCATCGTCGCATTACCCAAGAAACTAATTGCTATATCCGTGCAATCAATAATTTTCAAGTCATGATTGCCAATGGAAGGTCCATGAAATGTGGAGGGCATTGTGAAAATGTGCATCTCCAAAATGGTGACTACCACCTGAAATCTTATATGTTTTCTATTGACATGGGCGGTTATGACATTGTGTTGGGTGTAGAATGGCTAAGGACTTTGGGTCCCATTCTCATGGATTTTAAGGAATTTACCATGCAATTCAACCAGGAGGGACAAAAATATAAGTTCCAAGGCATCACCTTTGATTCCCTGGAGATCATTAGATCCCATCGTATGGAAAATATGCTCAAAAAAGGTCATTATGGCATTATTGCCCAACTCCATGCCATATAATAAATTGAGACACCCTCTGTGCCGCAAGACCTCCAATCCATCCTCTCTAAACATCAAGTGTTTTTTTCCACTCCCTAGGGACTCCCTCCTTCCCATGGTGTTCATGATCATTCCATTCCCCTTGTCCTAGGAAGTCTTCCTCCCAATATCCATTCCTATCGTCACCCTTTTTCCAAAAAAATGAAATTGAGAAAATTGTTAAAGAACTGCTCAACGTAGGTGTTATCCGCCCTAGTATGATCCCCTACTCTTCTCCTGTGGTCATGGTCCTTAAGAAATAATTCTCTTGGCACATGTGTCCTGACTTCCATGACATCAACAAACTCACCATTAAAGACAAATTTCCCATTCCTTTCATTGATGACCTATTGGATGAATTGAGTGGCACCCATTTCTTTACTAAACTTGATCTTCGTTCTGACTACCACTAGATCCATATGAAAGAGGCAGACATTCCTAAGACTTCATTCAGAACTCATGAGGGCCACTTTGCATTTTTGTACATGCACTTTGGCTTGTGTAATGCTCCCTACACTTTCCAAATCCTCATGAATCATGTCTTCCATCCTTTTCTCCATCATTTTTTCTTATTTTTCTTTGATGATATCCTCATCTATAGTAAAACCTGGACAACCCATATTTTTCATGTGGATCGAGTTCTCCATCTACTCTCTCAGCACCAATGTTTCCTCAAACAATCTAAATGTGCTTTTGGTGCCTCAGAAGTTGAGTATTTGGGTCATCTTGCTGGCAAGGTTGGCGTCAGGGTGGATCCTAAAAATATTGAAGCTATGAAAGATTGGCCTCACACAAAGAATCTCAAAAGATTGTGTGGATTTCTGGGTTTAACAGGTTATTATCGCAAGTTTGTTAAGAATTATGGAAATATTATGGCACCTCTCACTGCACTCCTAAAAAAGAATTCTTTCACTTGGACTCTATCAACTGCTCAGGATTTTCAAACCTTGAAGATGGCCATGTGCACCACTCCAATCCTGTCCCTTCCTGATTTCAAAAAGAGCTTTGTCCTGGAATGTGATGCTTCCGGGAAAGGAATTGGTGTTTTCCTTATGAAAGAGGGTTGGCCTTTGGCCTTTACCAACAAACAAATGTCCAAGCAAAATTTGGGAAAATCAATCTATGAAAAGGAAATGTTGGCTATTCTGGATGCCATGGATCTTTGGCGCCCTTATCTATTGGGACGCTTCCAAATTAAGAAATATCATCACTTCCTCAAGTATTTTCTGTAACAACACCTTTCCTATCTAGAGTAACAAAAATGGGTGACTAATCTCTTTGGATATGATTATGAGATCATTTACAAGAAAGGCAAAGACAATGTGGTTGTTGATGCACTTTCCAGAAAATATGAAGATGAAGGGTCCCTTTTTTCTCTCTCCTTCATTGTACTAGACTGGCTCTAAGTTGTTCACCAGGAATGGCTACATGATCCCAAAATTTTTCATCTGATACAACAATTGTAGTCCAATTCTCCAATTTCCCTAGGGTACTCTTGGCTCAATGATGAGCTTCAATACAAAGGTCGTTTGTATTTAAGTAAATAGTCAAAACTTAAATACATGGTACTTTATGAGCTTCATTCTATACCCACAACTGGGAACTCTGAGTTTACCAAAACCTATGACCGGGTCAAACGTTATTTTTTATAGGATGGTATCAAAGAGGACGTTCATAATTTTGTGGCTGAATGTGACGTGTGTCAATGCAACAACGGTGAAACAATCAATCTCCTGGCACACTACAACCGCTTTCGATTCCACCTGCTATTTGGCAGGATATCTCTATGGATTTTATTGTAGGCTTACCTAAATCGGGAAATAAATCAGTCATCATGGTGGTAGTTGATCATCTTTCCAAGTATGCTCCTTTATGTGCTCTTCAACACCCATTTACAACATCCAATGTGGCTCAACATTTCATGGGTTGGGTCTTAAGGCTTCATGGCATGCCGCATTCTATTGTTTTTTATTGCGACCCAACTTTCACCAACAAAATTTGGCAAGAACTATTCAAGCTACAAGGAACCCAATTGCATCTCAGCACAACTTATCATCCCCAGATCGATGGTCAAACTGAAATTGTCAACAAGTGTTTTGAAACATATTTGAGGTGTTTTGCATTGGAAAGGCAAAATAAGTGGGCTCAATGGTTACCACTAGCTGCATGGTGGTACAACTTCATACCATATAGCTACCTGCATGACTCCTTTTGAAGCGGTATATGGACAAAATCCACCTTCAGTTCTCTCATATTTTCTAGGCGTCTCGAAGGTCCAGGAGGTTGACCAAATGCTTACAGTTCTATTATCCGTACCCTCAAAGATAATTTTCTCATGGCCCAGAATCGCATGAAGCAACAACCAGATCAAGGTCACTTTGAGCCTCAATTTGAAGAAGGGGATCAGGTGTTTCTTTGACTGCAACCTTACAAGAAAATTCCCTCAAGGTTGACCATTGTCAGAAACTGGCACCCAAATTTTATGTTCCTTATACCATTCTCAATAATGTGGGATAGGTGGCCTATCAATTAGCTTGGCTTAGTCATTCTAAGCTCCATCATGTTTTTCATATTTCCTTCTTAAAGAAGGTGATTGGAAATAAGTGCCAAACTCAAACCAACCTTCTCGAGTTGGATGAAGAAGGATACATTTGGCTACAACCACAAGCAGTTTTGGACCAGCGTGAGCGTCGTCTATGTCAGTGAACCATCAAGGAAGTGTTAGTCCAGTGGAAAGATACAACTCCAGCAGATGCCACTTGGGAACCAACTACCATTCTGAAACAATTTCCCCATCTCAAGCCTTGAGGAAAAGGTTTTTTTTAAGGGGGAGGACATGTTAGGGACCTAACCCCTCACATAGGTAGACTAATATATTTCCATGTAATAAAGGTCAATATTAATAAGGCCTAGCAATAAGAAAGAATAAGTCCAATGTAAGAAGACCTAATATAAGCTTTCACTTCTAGAAGGATATTCCTCTAGATAGTTCTTTTGATAGACATATTTAGCATAAATAGGAGTCGAGGGTCTGAGAAATTTTGTCTTGGATATTATTGTAATAGATCTCTGCTTTGTTGGATGCTTCCCCCTTGAAGAGGCAAGTGAACATTGCTCTCAGTAATCAAAGTGCTCTTTCTGGTGTTATTCTGGTATCATTTTGGTATTATTGTGGTCTTGTTCTAGTTATATTGTTGTTCATCTGCCATTTCTATCTATTTATTTCTATTTTGCATACTTTTTAATATATGGAATATTAAAAAGGTGAAATTTAAGGTCAATTGGATAAAAATTGATCATTCCTGAGTTACTGGGCTCCATCACTCCCAACGCAGGCAACATAGCTTTTCTCTATGAGGGGAAACTCTGGAGAACCTCCAGAGCAGACATTACACAGGGGGTTTGTGCCAGATCCTCCATGATGGAGTAATTATGAGTGACCCTCACATTTGGGTTATGGGAAGCCTTCTTAAACACACCTTTAGGGATGTGAGTCATTGTCTTTCCCACTTTCTTCTTAATTTGAAGAGGAGTCAATGGGTTGGAGGCCTCCTTTGCCTTCTTAACAGATTCTGACATTCCATAGTCACAAGTCTTGGTTGATAAATGAGCATTGATGTTCATCATGTAAATTTTCACATCCAGGTTGTTAGAAATAGGCACGGGGGGTCCCTGATTACCCCCAACCACACTCGTGGATGTAGAAGCCTGAGCCATATTTTTCCCTTGTGGAAAAGAGTTTGTCAACACAACATATTGTTGATGTGATAGTAGCTTCTCGGCTTCCGCAAGCCAAGGGAATAGGTGAGTTAAGTGGTCGTCTGTGCAAATCTTACACATAAACTTCACCTTCCTCTTCTCATTTTTTCCCTCACCAACATTGTTAGAATCCTTTTTAACCCCTTTAACCTTCTTGTTTTTTTGTTTCTTTTTTCCCTCTGTCTACTAGTTGGCCTTGGGAGTTGTCGATTTCACACTATATACATCTGACGTCTAGGTTGTGGGGGAAACCAAACTAGGAGTCTGGTTGGCCACAGTCTGTTGAATCGATAATCGTTGTAATTGATTAGACAATAGATCCATGGACTTGCTTTGTTCTGAGCCCATTATTTCATCAACATGGGGCACAAACTTTTGTTTGGCCTTATCAAGAGTTGACCATGGCGCATCGGGTAAGATATCGTAAATCATTCCATACTGAGAGTAAATTAGTTCTAGTTGTTGGGCTCTCATAATATCCTCTTCCTCAGAAAAAAACCTGGACGTTTCTACGTCTTTGGACACACAAGAAACCAAATAATTCAAGAACCACTCAAGAAAAAACACAGGAGGGACCTTGACCTTAATCAATATATTTCTTTTCCACCATTCATGGATATGATCTGAGATATGGTCAGCTTTAGTCTTCTCGAAGTTGGCCAACAACTCGGTGTCGACATCATATCTCACGGGAAACTGGAAATGGTTCAAGAAAACCATAGCCAGGTCATTAAAGTAAGAGTACTTCAAGCTGTAGAGATCGATATACCACTTCGTTGCACCCCCTATAAGAATGTGTTCAAAAAGGCGCAACTGAATGGAGTCATATTTCAATGAGTTCGATGAGCACCACAAGTAAAAATTAGTCACGTGATCACCCGGATCTTCGCCAGGCTTGCCCTCAAATTTCATAATGTTAGAAGGAAACTTAGTCGACATGGGGGGCCAATGTGGATCATGACAGATCAGGTCATTTAACAATATTGACAAGTATGGAAAATGCATGGATTCTAGAAAGGTTAGTTTTGGTTGCATAGTATTTACATGAAAAGATGGACCTGGATTTTGACTGGACCTAGGTTACCATGAAAATTTGGATTGTTGGCCTGGGTTTTGGTAGAAACCGTGGCCTTGAAAAAAAAAAAGGAAATTGCGTATGTTTTTGCATCATCAACTAACTCCCGAAGTTAGACAACACATATTGTGCATGGATTTCTCTCTGTGTAGTGTTCCAAGGACCTTGGTTGGGGATTCCCCCAATCGATCCTCCTGGCATAGGTACTAAACCCTACCTGGGGTTCCATTGAGTATGGAAGGGGTTGCCCCCGACCAACATCCCTTGCAAGGGAAACAATCCCATCTAAGGATTCCAAAGACCTTGTGTGGAGTATACTCTTTTCATCGCTCCCTGTGAAGGAATGGTACCTTGCACGGGGTTCTGTTGACCAAAGCTGGGGTTGCCCCCAGTCAAGAAAGCAAACGAAGAAAAAGTGTTGTTTCCAAATGCACCAAACAAAGATAACAACATTGATCCCACTGATTTCATATAGGATGAAGGTCCCAAACTTCCTCCACTAAACAAACTATAGTTAGCGTTAGGCCCGATCGATTGTTGAAACATGCCATCGAGAAAAGGGGATGAAGGAGGTATATGAA
>JASDQU010306584.1:147183-173788 GCA_032191745.1 Picea mariana | reverse complement strand
GAAGAAAAAGTGTTGTTTCCAAATGCACCAAACAAAGATAACAACATTGATCCCACTGATTTCATATAGGATGAAGGTCCCAAACTTCCTCCACTAAACAAACTATAGTTAGCGTTAGGCCCGATCGATTGTTGAAACATGCCATCGAGAAAAGGGGATGAAGGAGGTATATGAACTTCACCATAAGGAATAGCATTAAACATGGCAGTGGTGCCTGCAGTGGATCCTTGCAAGGGATATTTATATCTCTCTGCCCCCAGACCCATGGTCTGTAAAGTAGAGTAAGTAAGAACTAAATTCGAGTCAAAGTCTGGAATCCCATATGATAAGGGAGTGCCTGTCATGTTCTGAGTGAATGTGACAGTGGTTGAATCCGTCAAATAAATCAAACCACTTCCCAAAGTCGTGGGTGTCAAAACAATGGTGGTCCTAACAAAAGGAGGTGGGGGAGGAGGTACAATGCCCCCTCYAGTGGTAGTTGTAATGAGAGTATGGGGACTTCCAAATGAAGTAGCAACATTTTCTTCCATCATCGCTTGCCGAAAAAATTGATGTTCATAAGATGTCACCTCGGGAGGGACAATATTAATTAGAAGTGGCACCAACAAGTCGGTGATAAGAGGATTTACTAGCCTRAAACCTTCAGTCTCGAGGTCAAAAACGATAAATTCCTCCAGTGTCAGAAAGTATCCTCTCGGATCTAGCTCAGGTACAGTTTCATGTGGCTTRGTTTCTTCGAACAATCCTTCTTGATCCATTCTTCACCTCAATGGTGGCATAGGTGGATCCAAAGTAACTGATGATAGGCCCTAAAGCCTATGCAAATGATGGAGCTATTGATCTTCCACTTTGTGAAATGACCAACCGACACAGTAAAAACACAGATCACACACTGAAATTTCCTAAAGATAAATCAAGAAGAAAAATAACTCGTGGGAACGACAGTTACGCCAATCGACACTAGAGAAACTAACCAGTGCAAGTGTGACTTGAACACGAAAGCACCCTCCAAGTATACTCTATGACACGCGATATGACGTCCACCCTAGGTACCATGGTATACCCCTGTAATCACCTGTGTAAATCCGAAAAAAATAGGAAACTAAGTTTCCAACTCGCAATCAGTCACCAGGAGGGTACAGTTTGCAGTTGGGCTGATCGTAATGAGTAGGATAACAAGTTTGAATCCCTTCAAGGGTGCCAAAAGAAATTGGTCTGGAATATTACTTAGGATCTCGAATGGATTCAAGGTCCATGAGGATCCTTACGAAAATGAGATCAATATTGTTCCCAAGAAATACCCTTAATATAAAATCCTCACTACACTTGGTCTGGCTTTGGATGGGTTATCTTCTCTACCTTTCCCTACACGACCTTGTGTTTAGCCCCTATGTTAGAGGGGGGTCTCAGCTAACTCTTACGACGCTGGACTTTAGACACTCCCTATGTCAGACTCCAATGTTTGTTTTAAATGGCCTTGAATATTTTCCTCTTCACACCTATTTCAAGGCCCTAAAATCCTAAACTAGTCAATGAACCCTACAAACAAAAAGTCTAATATATTTTAAGTTAAGCGTTAATTTTATAGTCTTGATTTACACAAAGGATTTGGTCGTGCAACTAGTGGTGTTTGGAAGAGACAAAAAACAAAGAAAAATTTTGAGCATTTAAAAGTAAATAAGATACTTTGAATTTAAAGCAAGAGCTTGTAAAACCCTTTGTAAATATCAACTTTTCAAATTAATGTTTCAAGCTCTTATAATTGAAAGTTTTCTAAAAAGTGCTTTCGTTTGACAATGCAAAACTACTTATACTTCCAGGAGAGAATGAAATAACTTTGAAACCGAAACTCTTTTCTTTTGCAAACAAACAACCTAGGCTACGCTACCAAACTAAATGAAAACATTCTTTTTTATTTTTTGAACTGCTTTAACAAGAAAAACCAAAGTAAAATAAAAAATAAAAAAAAATTCAAAGCATGAAACAGGAAAAAGAGAAAACATAAACCAATATTTTCAGAGACCCTAAGCTAACTATGTAAACGTAAAGAAACCAAAGGAGGATCTAAAACTTGAAATTTCACTCTAAACCTCTAGGGAAAACAAAATAAAAGCAAGAAACAAGTGGAAATCGAGTCTTTAACCCAAGCTAAGGCCAATAACAGAGACTCTGTAAATTCTAAGAAATGACTGAGAATCCTAAAACTTCTGTCAGGAAAGAGAAAAACTTATCTTTTTTTAAAACACTTTCAGGACACAGAGATGTGGGATATTGCACCAACATCCTATATATGTACGTGGTTTGTCTACTGTGCAGACTGCATATGTACGCGGGCTGAGCCAAAGCAGACCACGTACACCTCTGAGATTTTTTTCAAAAAAGAAAAAGACTAGGCAGACTGACTGGGTAGGGAAAGTTGGTAGACACCTTGCAGGTGACCAGAGACCCTTAAAATACTCAGTGAACTTGATAAAAAAATACTCAAAAGGAAATAAAGAAGCCAATTAAAACCAAAAAATCTCCCTCTAAAACCCTTGAGAGACTCCCCAGTGGAGTCACCAATTCTGCTAGCGAGGAAAATCCCCCTATTACTATACCAGGGTCAAAGTATAGGTAGAGCTATGATCTCCCTTAAAATACAATTCTGTTCTTAAACTACCCCAAACACTCTAAATAGATGAACATAAAGAGATAGGAAAGTAGGTCAGAAGTAGTACCTTTGGTCCTAATGTTCGATGTAGACCTCCTCCACCTTTGTAGCTTCTCGGGCTACTAGTCTCCTCCCGAAGCTGACCTGCAAGAACACTTAGGAAAAAAATGCTACAAATATTCTATTTCTACTCATCAAGATTAGGGTTAGATATAAACCATTATGCATAAATCAAATGAAAAGAATAAACACATAATATTTGGGACAAGAAAGGGATTATTTTATTCAGTATGAAGATTAAAAGTTAAAACCTTCGACGACTGACCCTCCATGAACCGGGTCTAGGATCCTATGAATGTTTCTCCAAGTGCATCATCCCAAATCCTTCTCTCACAATCAACTTATCACTTTAGGGAAAGTGAAGGGATTATATAAGAGAAAGGGCTAGAGAGGGAAAACTGAGGCCAAATCTCAGAAAGGGCTACAATATTTGGAAGAAGAGGGGGAAGGGATTTTGGCAAAGTTTCGTTGTTATAATTCTTGATGATGGAATGGGACCCCAAGACCTCCTTTTATATGAAAAAAGGATAGTTATTCGGTTTGGGGATGGGCTACAATGGGTGAATTGGTTAGGAAACCTCCAATAGCCCATTAACTTCGTCGAATTCCTTGCAACTTTTTATTTTTTGAAAATTTTGGAAGTAAACGTGGGTTGTTTAGTATGCAGCTAGCGCATGTACACAGGATGTCTAGTATGCAACTAGCATATGTACACGGGCAGTAGTGTAGCAGGGCACATACATGCTCCAAAAAATGTTTTTTTAAAGAGAGCTCCTCAACAGTAATTTGGTAAATTATGCAAGTAGAAATGCCAATGTCATGTATACATAGGTAGGGCATTTTAGGGCTAGAACACAAAGGAGGATAAATCACAAGGTTTCTTAAACTTTGTGCAAAAACACAGTAATCGACGTGTTGGGAAATTGTGTTGGGAGAAGGTTTGAAATCACAATGATAAGATTTATTGGTTGTTTTTAAAAATTCCATTGTGATGAAATCCAATATTCAAGTTTAATAAAAGTTTATGGTCAACTCCAATGGGTGCTCGTTGGTGGAACCTTTAACTTTTGCAATTGTTGCCTTTTAAAAATTTCTATTAATGCAAGTCAAAACTTTCATTCAACTTAAAGTCAGAAAACTCACCTATGATCGGTGCTAATTTAAAAAAAAAATCCACTTTATTATTAAAAAATTTAAAACCTTTTGAAAAACAAAATTACAAAGAAAAAAAACATATAGTGAAAATCGATCAGGGAACTTTAAAAATTTTCATTGGTGAAAAAAGTGAACTTTACTCTCCAATGAAAGTTAAAAGGTTGACCGATGAACAATGAAAAAAAAAGTGAAAGAGTTTTTTTGACTAATAATTTTGTGGGGTTTTATTTGGCAAAGACGTTGTGTGAAAAATGATTAACTTCTATGAAAATCTATCAAAACTTCAAAGGAATATATTTTTTTTTGGATAATCAAAGAAACTAAAGGAAAAAGTGGTACCCAAAATTTGCAAAAATTTTAGGCTAAGTTGAGGACTCAACACCCACATAATTTTAAAAATGTCAAGCCCAAATGAAGTGCCATATGTGAAGAACTGACACAAAACATAGCATAATGCCAACATAATGGTCAAAATCAAGAAAACTATCAAACAATCTATCATACCTAGGTCATGGATCACAACAATGGCCAACAAGGAGGAAGAAATGAGGGAGGTTACCAAGGTTGAGGTGGATACTGGGGAGGATATCGTGGTTGATACAAAATTGAGGAGGATGTGGTCGAGGATAATTTACAAAGAAAAAATGTTTTGTTTTCTACAAGGAAGATCACATCAATCCATACTACCAATTGAAATATAGTACAAAACTTAAATTTTGTACTAAATGTGGAGTAGGAGATCATTCCCTAGAAGAATGCTCCTCATGCTTGAGAAGATTATGAATAGGAGAAAAATCAATCTCTTGTGTAGTGTTCCAAAGCATGAGGTGATGAACTCCATAAACTTAAACATAATTACCAAATCAATACCAAAGAAAGAAGGGAATACAATATTGAATAAAACACCTCAAATAAAAGCTATAAGAAAATATAAGTGGTATTTAGATACTCAAAAGGAAAGGAAAATCATGAAAAACAATGTTGGAGTATTTGATGATATAACAGAAGAATAAAATAAACAAGAACGTCGATAGAGAAGATACCAAGAAGGGAAGGATGCAATCCTTGGAAAATTCCTTTATCTTTTAAAATAAAAAGAGCCAGTCTCTAGATTATTGGAATTATTGAACATCCTTAAGAAATGTAAAGAAGAACAAATAAATACAAAAAAACGTGTCAGTTAAATCAATAAGAAATATCCCACAATGACTATGATAGACAAGTCAACTTGGAATTTGAGGTCTTTTTGGTTCCATAGGTCGTGGCCGAATTTGAATCTCAAGTTAACATTCTACTAAAAGAGACCTAGATTAGAATGGGGAAATTCCAACCTATTTAGGTCAAATAATTTCTTAAATTTGGTAAGACAAATGTTCATCAAACCAATTGACATATTAAAATGAGTAGAAATGATCATTATGGGGATATCGACTATGGTAAATTTTGAAGTTATTAACTTAGTCAAGGGAATTCTATCCCTATTCAATGTTGGTGAGTCAACCAAGGGGTTGAAATATGAAGGAAACAATATCCCCAGTAAAAAACATAATAAAATTGAAACGGAATGGTAGGTCCAAATTATTATACCCCTAGACCCCAAAGAAGGGAAACCTTGGTCGAAACTCTGGGATGAAGAAAGTGACATATGAAAACTTTACCAATTAATCCAAGGAGAAAAAGACACTGTTGAACAAAATGCAAGAAGAGAATTGTTGCATGGCTCACATTTTTCTATGGGACAAAGTTCTGACACAGATTTATGCAAGTGGAAAATAGAAAACTATGAATCAAAATTAAGGGAATGTTGGAAAGTTGAAGCAAGGGAGTGCCAGACAGTTGAATCCATACTGAAGGAAATATTTTTATATTGCTTCTCAAAAAAAAAAATTCCCATTGTATATGAGAAAATAATTAAATAATATCCAAGTATAATACCCAAAGACTTGAAATCGATTGCAATTCCTCCTTTAATATTTGAACACAAGAGTTGCATGCAGTCCATGTTGATGAAGTATAAAAAAAAATCGAAGAGTAGGGTTGAATACAAATATTAGTACAATCATTCATAGGACAAGCTACACAATGGTAAGAAATACATGCACTTTGAAAATAGACATGGACCACCACCACAACATACATTGTCAAACGATGTGGAGGAAAGAAACTCACAATCACAACCAACATAGTAAATTTTAAACCAAGGTTCGACCAAAAGAAAATATTTGGGAATGACAGAAAGAGTAGATCATATATATTGGATATAAAGATGAACAAGTCTGTCCACACATGTTCCCAAACACATTAGATGGATTTCCCTACAAAAAATACAAAATTGAATAGGCTAGAGGTGATACTTTCACCTGGAAGGAATTAAAATATTTTTTATAAAGGATATATCGTTTATTCCAACAACATCCGACCTACGAGAAGCAATCCAAGAAATTAGAGACTTCATAAAAAGGCCAAGTAACAAAAGTATGGAAGAACAAGGCAACTCAACGGTCGACCTCAACTTGTAATAGGATATCTTGATAGGAACAAAATATTTAGATCAATCAATGAATTGATATGGAAAATGAATGTTTTCTAGGAAAACACTTCAGGTGTAAGAGATATCATCCTAAATTTATGAGACAAGTAAAATCTATTTTAAAAATGTCTAAACAAGTAAACCTAGAAAATAAAGAGAAAATTGACTTTCCAGTGGCATACAATGAAGTCCATGAAGGTGAGAGAAAATTGGATGAGTTGAAGGCACTAGAATGGATGGGAATCAAAATAAAATACATGGAAGTCGAAATTTCAAACAACAGTCGACCAAAAATGACTAAAATCAACGATTATTGGTTGGAGAAGAAAACAACAGAAATAATGGACCTACTTAAAGAATATCAAGATGTACTTTGCAAATACTATAAAGACTTCAAGGGTTTGGTCAAATAAATGGTAGAAATGAAAATCAACTTCTTACTAGGAGCCAAATCTATAAAAAAAGAGACCATATAAGTTGGCACAAAAATACAAGGAAATCATGCAAAAAGTGACTAAAGGTATGTTAGTTGTAGGGATTATTTATCCTATACATAAGTTGGAATGGGATAGCCTTATGGTAGTACATCCAAAGGATAAAAATCCCAAGAAAATAAGAATAAATGTTAACTTCACCGGGTTGAAGAAAGTCAAACTCACTGATCCTTTACCAACCCCATTTGCAGACAAAATAATAAATGAAGTAGTGGGACATGAATGTTATTCATTTACATGAAACATTTTGGGCTACAATCAAGTACCAGTTGCTAAGGAAGATCAAGAGGAATCAATGTTTGTCTTGTAGTTTGGATATTTTGCAATACAAAGTAATTCCCTTTGGATTGAAAAATTCCCCAGTTTTCTTTTCCAAGATAATGGTCAAGGAATTTCAAGAATACATCTATAAAACAATGGAAGACTACTTTGATGACTAGACAATTTATAGCTTATTGAAAAAACATATACATTGGATTTGAATGATGCTAGAAAGATGTCGACAGATGCATCTTTCATTAAATATAAAGAAATGTATATTTTCCACACCCATCAACATACTATTAGGTCATGTTGTCATCAAATAAGGAATAAAAGTTGGCATGGAAAAGATCAAAGTGATACTCAAATTGAAACCCATTGTAAATGCTAAGTGTTTACAATTTGTTTTGGGTCATACAGGATATTGTTGGAAATTCATAAGGAACTACTCAAATATTACATTTCCAATGGATGAATCACTAAAAAATGATGTGGAATTTGAATGGAGTACATATGATCAACCCTTTGATTATCTGCAATGGGGCTTAGGATGCCTTCTCTTCTCTTTCCTATCCCTTGTCCATCATAGCCTATTTTCCTTAAAACTTTTGATCCAATTCCTTTGGTATGATTTTAAAATTCACCAAACTACTCTTGAGAGATTTATATTGAAGGTGAGCTTACCAAAGTTATCTCGGTCATGGTGTTGGCTTTGACAGTGGAAATGGAACACAGATTGACTTCTCCTCCTTCTATACCAACTCATGTTGTAGCTGATTCATCATATGAGTGCACCTATCCTCTTGCCAATTGTCCAATTGGATAACCTTCTCTCCCAAGTGTACAAGTTGAACTCTACTATTGTCCCAGTTTGTCATAACCATTGTGAGGGACTCTTGGCATTCAACAAATTGCTTCTCCAACATTGGCAATAGTCTTGTCAAGATCTCAAGGTTCTTCTCCATCTCTGTCATACTATTGTTAAATATTTGGACATCTTCCTTCAAGTTCTTGTTCTCTTCTTAAATCTAAGCATTGATGGCTTGAATTTCTTCCAACCTATCTCTATTTTCTTTACCCAGGATAGGTATGCAAGGTTTTGGCATTTGCATCATGGTTGAGGATTCAACTTCTATAATTCCATATGATCCGTAAATGAAGGACTTATATCCCACTTGATTCACCAACACAGATATTGTGCAAAAATGAAAATTTTCTTCTACAATATCTACTCAAGATCAATTATATCGCATGTTTACGAATGTTAAATTAACCCAATGAAAACTCTACTTACCTGCTTTCTCCTCCACCTAAGATATTAAATGATGGTTTTTCTCTTTGGGTCAATAATTCTACTGCAAATGGAAGTAGTGGGAAACAATTATAACAGGTCAATTCTAAATAGATCAACCATTTTTCTACAATCTTCCAATCAACAAACACTTTGTTGCTCATTTCAATTGATGAAAAAGAAACACCAATTAACTCCTTTTGAGGGATTTTCGATTATATGTTATTCACACAATATCTTGCAAACTCTTCTAGTAATGACATATATAATTCTTCAAGTGAGGAACATCAATATATTGGTCATTAACAAGCGAATGAAAAGTTGTATTTAAATTTCCTCTAGATAATCTCCTTCACCATGAGCTTGTTTTTTTCTTTACCATCAAACAACAATAAAAGGGATATCAAGAAATCAACACTAATAAATAATGAATTTATTTAGAATCCTATCAGCCCAGCAAGAAGGCCACCGAAAAATATAATATAATGCTCTAATAGTAAAGGTAAAACCCACACTCTATGAAAGAAATTGTTTCAGCGTAAAATGAGACAACATTTTTTTCCCAAAGGAAACATTACCCAATTAGTGATATATATACATATTCAAATGAAGGCTAGTAATATGAATTCCATTGATACGCTATTATTTATTGTCTCTTCCATGAATTGTATGAATTTTAATGTCATTCTCAACATCTAGTATAATCAACATGTATTCCTCCTGTTACCCCCCCCTCCTCCCCCCACCCATCTAGGGGTAACTAAGGAGATCGAGTCTCAAGGACCACAAGTAGAAAACGTGAAGTGTTGAGAGTTGGATGACCAACATAGCCCATACAACCCCTCCTCATCACAACATTTCACCATCATCATCCACATCAGATCAACGTTCCACCACATTGACATCGTACAAGTGAAGGTGGTGGGTCTTGCTTCATGAGGTAACTAGTCAAGTTTCATGGTAAGCGTCATTTTAATATTTGAGTCATTTGACTGAGTTTCAAAGGATTCTTTCTAATTATCTAACATTTTCTTGGAAGTTATAATTTTCTCCTCATTTCACCTTGGTGGATATCCTGGTATCCTAGTAAGTTTTGTCACTCCAGGGGAAAAGCGATACTACTGGGGGGTCTTCTTGAAGAACCACCATACCATTGTCGACCATACTTACCACTTTCCATCATATTTTCCTTTTTTTTCCTCATATTTTGGGTCTTCGGGTTAGATGTACCCTAAAAAGGCTTGTACCTCATTATCTTATGGGAAGAAGGGGATAAAGGCCTAGATGGATTGTTGGGGGCTTGGAAAAAGGAATTGTCATGGAAATGGAAAATCAAGATGTCAGAGACCCTCTACAAAGGTGACCTTGGAAATGAGACCATACAATATCTTTCATGTCAATCACCCCATGCCCAAATTATTTTCCTACAAACCAACTCACATTCATTACATGTCTTAGATAAGGTCCACTTGGGAAAAATCCCTCTACTTGGGTCCTGGCACACCCAATAGCTTGTTGATCCAGATTTATGAGCGGAAAGAAAAGAAACACAAATTTATAACATTCACACAGATATAAGAGAACAATAACAAAGATACATTGGAACTTAACTTATGTTCAATAAAGAAATCTGTTGAAACTATAAAATGCACAATGAAAACAATCTTGCTTGAATGGTGGTAGTTGATCTCTAAGAAGATATTTGGTGGCTACATGCATTCGTCTAAGCACATTAAAATGAGGCCTCCATCCCTTTTTATCATCCAGAAGTAAATAAAAAACCCTATACATCCAAAAACCTAACCCTAGGAGATGAAGCGCCAAACATCATGTGGGCCTCGATGGGGTAAGTTGGTACATCAACTTCCTAAGGTCGTAACTTTTGCATACAATATATGTTTTAGGCGCAGGATAGCCCATTGGAAAGGTCTATTCGAGGACTAGACATTATGTTGTCATAGTCTAACTTTGACTTCAATGTGACTATGGTAGGCCAAAAAAACGTTTTTTAGGGTCTCAAAACGACCCCATATTTTTAGAACCCAAAAAGCTAGAAAAAAACTACCAAGATGAAAACTGTAACTGCCAAGATGAAAGTTGTATGTGATCCAGATGGAAGAGGTGGGTGGCCACTGATATATATCTGGATCAATCCTTCCTCCTTAGGAAGTAATGGTCTCCATTGCATTGAGTTACCCCATCAGATGAGGAAAATTATGTTGAATTTGGCCCCAAGTGAGCCACTTCCCTTGGTGTAGGCTCTGCCCTTATTTAACAACCTGATAATGTCGAAACTTATGTTGGAGAGTTCCCTTGACCTGTGTGTCAATGATCTGAATAGTGGATGAATGTTCCATGCAGTGAGGGTTGAGCTCTGTCGGTGTCAACTAATCTACTATCTCTAAGGTGTCCAATAAGGGTAGAAAGTATGATTGAAGGAGGTCCACATAAGGTGCAATCCAAGGAAGGGGGAAATGTTGAGCTCAAAATCAATGTCACCCACAACCTTGGTGATGGTGTAAGGTCCATAGTGGAGTGGAAAAAGCTTCTGATGGGGTTCTATAAGGTATTCTTTCTGCAAGTGCAACCAAAATTTATCTCCCACCTGAAACTTGTGTGACACATGATGTTGATCATGACGTTGTTTGTACTTGTAATTGGAATTATAAAAAATATCCTGATTCTATTGGCATGATGAGTTCATTCAATGAACCGGTTGGATTTTTCGACTTCAGTTTGAGGATGGGATGATTATTCCTGTGTGGACACAAGGGGTAGTGAAACATCCATGGGACCCAATGGTGAAATCCCAACCTGACCTGAAAGGGGTTGTGGTTGGTTGATCTATGTATGGCTCTGTTGTAACTATTCTGAACATAGGGAAGACTCTCATCCCATGTGCATAGATTCTTGGAATTGTACACGTGGAAGATATGCATGATCATCCTAATGACGACCTAGGTTTTTCCATCTGTTTGGGGGTGGAAGGTTGTGGATTTGGTGAGCTTGGTGTTTAGCCATGACCAGAGGCTCAAATACAATGTGTTGAGGAATAAACTTTCCCTATCTGAGATGATGGTTTTTGGTATCCCAAAATGTACCCACACTCGTTCGAATAAGAGCTTGGTAGTGGCCTATGTCATGATGCTTTTCTTGCAGGGACCATAATCTCCATCTTGGAAAATCGATCAAAAACCACAAAAACACAGTCATTTCCCTTCTTGTTTGAAGTAAGGCCCAACATGTAGTCCATCGAGATGGATTCCCAGGGCCTATAGGGAGTAGGTAGAGGGGTGTACATGCCTTGTTTCTTAATGGCAAGTTTAGCAATGGAATAGGACGTGCAGGACCTGATATACTTGTTGACAGCTTGTCAGAGTTTCAGCCAAGTATTTTTATAGAACTGCTACTGTATTTTCTACGTCAAAGTGTCCTTCCACCTGACTGTAGTGATATTCCCAAATCAGTTTCGCTCGATCACTTGATGGAACACAGAGATGGACCAGACGAGATGAACTGTCACGTCTTTTGTTTAAGCTTCTGGTCGATTTTGACAACATATTGATAGTTCGTGCCCAAGGACGAGATGTCCAAAAAATCCATTTCTGTTTGGAGGTATCTATGTATGCTACTATGGTACTTGATCTTTAGATTTCTCTCAAATTCATTGATACACAGCTTGGGATGAAAGGTATGGAAGACAATGGTGAACTCTAACATTATTTGGTCCCTTTCCTATCATAGTGTGGTCCATCTTGTATATAAGTCCTCATAAATTCCAATAGGGTAGTATTGTTCCTTAATAACATCCCTGAAGGAACCCCAAGTGAGTGTAACTACAAATAATGTAGATCCCTCTATTTCCTTTTGCTCACAGAAAGTCTCCCACCAATCTTTGACATGGGGGATGACCTTAAGGAGTGAAAATGTAATTTTTTCTCTATCGAAAAAATTGTGGAAAGAAAAATACCCTTCTAAAAGGTTGAACCATTTGTCTATAGCATCCACATCTATTTGACCTTAAAATATAGGAATATAAAAATTGATATGTACCTTGAAGGGGGCGGTGCCTCCGCTTGAGGAAGATGCATCACCTATTGGCAGTCGTCGAAGTATTTGTGCAAAGTTATCCATCATCTCATTCCTTTGTTGAGAGAGAGATTCCTCAAGCAACAGTTTAAAGGGATATTCCACCCCATCATCTCTCTTTTCTTCCCCCATGAGCGGCCTTCAGGTTCAGCTAGGCCGATCTTATAAAGGATCAACTGGTTCGAGTCCCAAGTGCTTATACCTTGACCTCGTTGGGTACACGCACATAGAAACAAATGAAGATAAGACCACTCTGATACAACTAATCCACATTTATGAGAAGAACGAAATGAAACATAGATATATAAAATTAACATAGATATATAGAGAACAATAACATAGATACAATGGAAATTAACATCTATTCAATAAAGAAATGTGTTGAAACTGTAAAATGAAGAATAAAAACAATCTTTCTCAAATGGTGGTAGCTAATCTTTGAGAAGAGATGTGGCGGCTACGCACATTTGTCTAAACACATTAAAATGAGGCCTCTAGGAATTTTTTTCACCCATAAGTAAACATAAAGCTCTATACATACAAAAACCTAACCCTAGGAGATGAAGCGCCAAAAGTCATGTGGGCCCCGATGGGGTAAGTTGGTACATCAACTTCTTGGGGTCGTAACTTTTGCATACAATCTCTGTTTTAGGAACACGATAGCCTGTTGGAAAGGTATATGTGATANGGCTACGCACATTTGTCTAAACACATTAAAATGAGGCCTCTAGGAATTTTTTTCACCCATAAGTAAACATAAATCTCTATACATACAAAAACCTAACCCTAGGAGATGAAGCGCCAAAAGTCATGTGGGCCCCGATGGGGTAAGTTGGTACATCAACTTCTTGGGGTCGTAACTTTTGCATACAATCTCTATTTTAGGAACACGATAGCCTGTTGGAAAGGTATATGTGATAAATACACACTATGTTGTCACACTCTGACTCCATCTATAGTGTGATTGTGGTGGGCCAAAAAAATGTTGTTTAGGGCCTCAAAACGACCCCGAAAAGCTAGAAAAAAATTGCCAAGATGAAAGTTGTATGTGAGCCAACTGGAAGAGGTGGGTGGCCAATGATATCCACTTGGATAACTTACCTTGATAAAACTCCCATACTTAAATTTGGAAAATTTTATAAAGTATTCGAGAATGTGGGAAATATGAAAGGAGGGATTTAATATTACTTGTTTGGGTGGCTCTTGTATTAAATATGATTTACTTGGTATGATTTTATTATTGGTGGACCCTTGGAGGGAATAATTTGTTTGTCTTTGAAGGACTATATCAATCACATAATTAATGGATATGCTAAGCCACTTGGGATCTTCATCGAGGCATAAAATCCCATTGGGTGGATGTTGTTGCCCCATTATTGGAGGGTATAGATGATGAGTGTTGCACCATTGGATGATGTCATGCCTTGTGAGAGAGGCTTAGCATGATGAAACACACATGACATCACCCCCCATTTCTTGAGAATTTCATTATTTGAAAACGACATCATGCTTAGGGAGGCTTGACATAACATGGGGGGTACACTTGGTGATGTTGTGGCACAAAGGTGGTGCAATACCCCATTGTTTGCTTGATTTTTGGATCATGAGAATGACATGGCACCCTTGGGATGATGACGCCCTATCCTTTGGAGGCTACTCACCCTATGATTTTCTCTTTAAGGAGACGTTGGAGGCATTTTTATCATTATTTTGCATTATGTAGGCTATTCTTAAGGTCAACTTGACTATTTTCATTGTAAAATATGTTTTTGACCCTAAAATTATGGATCTAATTGTAAATTGGACTTGGGATTCCACTATAAATAAGAGGAAAGTCATTTCATTTTCATAACTCATCATTGGAGACACTTATCTCTCTCTAAATTTTTTCTCTCCACTTTGTTGTCTTCTTTCGCAAAATGGAAAAAGATTGTGATTTGGCTTGGAGGTGATCTTTCGGGTTTAAGGAATCTCTCTTGTAGATTGGAAGGTGTTTATATGGTTTGATTTACAAAATGTGTTGGTTGAAGTGGTTGTTATCTCTTCTACTTTGATATTTTGCATACTCTCATTGTTCAAGGTTATCTTCAAAATCCTAAAAGCTGTAATTTTCCCTTGTTGCTTTGCAAAAGGCTTGGTTAAAGATTGTCCAAACTCATTTAACCCTAGTCCTTTATAGAAAGACCCCCCTAAGGATTGTTGAGACCCCATTAAGGCATCGTTCCCTTCCCATCAAGCTCTTGCAAAAGGTTATCTAGAAGGAAATAAAACATCTACAAAGAAATCATTGTATTCTCTTACTAGACATCCTAGGGAAACATAAATCTAGAGATTGTTAAGACTCCTCTTGATCTTGTTTCGGAGCTTTCTCTTTGATTTTTTCCCTTCTTGTGCTCCTCCCTTTGACTCCATTTACCCTTTGAATATAAGGAATTGGTTGCATTGATAAATGTGATAATTTCTCTCTTGAAATCATTCTATCTCTTGTTGGATTGCTCATGTTCTAAGCAAGCTATTGATGAAAAAACATTGTGAAATTGCCTTAATTTGATTGTTGTTATTACAAAAGTAAAGCTACAACCATTAGGGATGCATAAATTTTGTTGATAACTCTCAATATACTTGCTAATTCACCATGGAAGTTGTTTTCTAATGATTGGATATTTCTCTATAAGTTAAGGGCTACAACTTGGCATATTCATTTCTTGATTTTAATGGTGATTTCTTGTTGTTGTAGTAAAATTTTACTACAGCCTTTAGGGTTGTTATACATTGTTGATAACATTAATTTTCCATCCCTTCTAGCTGTCAAAATAGTTGTTTAAGTATTGGATAATTATCTTATTGTTAATGGATTTCATCTAATATCATTACTTACTAATTTTGATAGTGAAATATTGTGGTTGTTACATTTTTTTCATTGTTGTTATAACCTTTAGTCTGCTGCAATTTTATGACAAAAATCCTTACTTGTTGGGTTGGTAGTGTTTTTGGGATGATTTCATGATATTTTGTCTAGGGATTATTGTGCTAACATTGTTTTTGCAAGTAACATCCCAACGTATCGTCTTCCCTCCCCCAATCCTTCTTTCTTCAAGCCCTGGACACCTTATTCAAGTGATCAAAACAATGATCTTTCCAAAACATTTGCTCATTTCCATCCATTCCCTTGAGATCTTCCATGAAGCCTTCCTTTTGTTGGATTTATCCATAAATAAAACAAGGGTAGTATTTGCTAAGGTGAAAGTGGTTCTTACTCCTACTTGTGTCACACTAGTGATGCTTGTGGCTGGATTTTCCCAAGCGACAGATTGTGCAATAAAAATTTTGGCATCGATGTTGGGGAGGATTCATAATCCTTTCTGGACCCAAAATGATATTTGGAAAGCCTTCCCCAAAGCCTTTATCCATAGCTTTATTTGTAAAGTCACCGAGGAAAGTCACCCTTGAATCTTTTGATGAATCCTCTATAAATTTCATTAGGTGACTCCACATCCAAAGAACCTGGATGTTAAATGCACTCAACCCAAAGTTGATATAAGATTCAACCCTTCATTCATATATTGATGAAGAACTCCTCATAACTCACATGTTGTCAAAACATTGTTTCAAGGAATCCTTCCTCTTACCCTAATGACTACTAAATCTTGGACTATAAATTTCTGCAAGCCATTGACTATGAACCATATCCAAGGGTATCCTCATGATATGCCTTAGACGTTTGGTGAAGGGTTACCCAAGTTTATTGGAAACAATGTTGTCACCGCTAAAGAACATATAGATGCTATCTATGACACCTTTGGCCAAAACCCCATAATCCCTGATAAAAGAAGATGTTGCTATGAAGTTGTTGGCTTCCTATTTCACAAAAGATGCTAGGAAGTGGTTCAAGAATTTGTTCGATGGAGGAATCCAAACATGTGATGCTCTAGTAGAATCTATCTTGAAGAGATGGGGAACCAAAATGGATAGAAAAATGTTGTTGATCAAGTTCAATCAGATTAAGAAGAAATAAAATGAGATGGTGAAAGAGTTTGATGCCACATTGGACAATTTTCTCAAAACAATTCCAAAATAATTAGCTCCAATAGAAGCAACAATCCTTCTCCTATACATCAATGCCTTTGAAAGGAAGCTTGGATTTATATTAAAGGAACAAATGGATGAAAATTTGACCAAGGAAAGGGAATATTTAGTAAGAATCCAAGAGAACTTCTTGAGCTCCAAGATCAATCCTTTTCAGTTTCCTTGGGCCAAGATAGAACCAAAACAAAAGACACAAGCTAGTTCCATGCATGTGCAATATCCAATCATTCTTTTGTCTCAGAAGATGGATTAGTTGAGTACTCGGATTTTTCAAAATTAGAATAAAATTATGAATGGGGTAACCAACTTAGAAAGATCCCAACAATAGAATGTTTCTAGATCGTAGTTCATTAATAGGCCACAAAGGGGTAGCACATATTGGATACCAAGACCCCAAGAAGAAACAAAGGCATCATATACATTGTCACCTACTTAGATGATTAACTTGAAGGGGTACTTGGGTGTTTACCTTTTAATGAGCCTCATTGAGAGGTTGATTGTTTGATACTAATAGAGCAAGAAGATCATGATTATGTTCATTGCATGAATTTCCTTGACACAACCTTCATGGTGAATTCCGAAGAATGCTACAATATTACTGAGGAGTAGCTCGAGGAAAGAAAGAAGAAAATAGATATACATGCTAGACTTAAGAGATTGAGTCAAATGGATGAGGCATCCAAAGAAAGGCACAAAAGGAGAGAATTTGTAACTTACTCAAGAAGGAACAAGGCCCCTAAAACATCATTTCGATCAACTAACACAATGCATCCTCCTCCATCGCTAGTTGAAGCTTTACTTCCACAACCTGTTAAGAAGAAGAAAGGCGTTGAGATGAGTATTGAATTTCAAAGTATGGTTGGAAAGATGAACGTGGTTGTCCTAATGGTTGAGATGAGCAAGATTCCCTTTGTAAGACGAGAAGTCATCAAGGCTCTAAAACTTCAATATGGGGTTGACAACCCACCCCTGATATTACATACTATGTACCATGGAAACAAGAAGGATGGAAACCCACTTGTTTTCGTATCATTGGGCATCAATGGTTTGTGGATAAATAACTGCATGCTTTATTATGAGACCTCAAAAAATGTGATGCCTTTGAAGGTTATAAAACAATTAGGTTTCAAAGTAACAAGTCCTTATGGAAATGTATGTAGTATTGATTTAGAGACGGTCAAAGTATATGGCCTTATCAAATACCTAGAGATATACTTAGTTGCATACCCCCACATTGATATAAAGATGGATGTGATAGTGATTGATGTACTAGATGCATGGGGTGTAACATCCCCAACCTCCAAGTTGATCCACGCCACACAAAAGTTTTCTTCTGATACCATTTATTAGAAAAATTCCTTGCATATGAACACGATTATGAAATCTAACAACACACATTTCATGCATAATTATGTACATTTACAACAAACAAAATTAAATATATTACAAACATTAATCAACATGTAAATACACATAAGGGAACACTTATATTTTGTTGTAAAACACCAACTACATGCAGAAATCAGACATTCCTCCTAGTTGTAGACTATGTTATTCATATACTCTCAACAACAGGTCACCCTTGAGTTGGGGCTATGAATCCACCAGGGAAAAGGATACCTAAGACAAACTGAGGTATAACAATAAACAAAATAAAGTACATACATAGGTTCCAACTCCAACAACAGTTATCAGCTCACAGACTCTCATTCCCCACAGCATGTTCAGCCCCAGGAAGTGTACCCCTTCTCTGCTCAATAGTGTTTCAGTTGTCCCACTTCCCTTCTAGGAATTCAACAACAGGTCGACCATAAATTCTCATAGATTTGTAGCTCTGAGAACACACAACTTCTCTAAGAGTTAAAACACCCACTAGCCAACACATAGGGAAACCTATTCCCAACAAATCTCTTTCCCAAAGAGAATTCTCCATAAGCCTGACAACCTGCTTCTTCAACCCAAACCACCAAAGATTTACAAGGTAACCACAAGCTCCATGACTTACACTCCCAGACCAGGGTACATATGATAGAATGATTGGAAAAATGATAAGAATTACACTAATTCCCAACATTATATATGCATGTGCCTAACTTGACACTTGGCACTCAAAGAACCACCTTTTTCTCCACTTGGTGATTCATTCCTCTCACTTAGGAGCTTAGGATAAAACATAACATATGAATTTTTAACTTAGAAATAATATTATTTTATTCCTTGGATTAAGCCCCCTTAACTTATCCCCTCTTCCTTAATCCCTTAGCCTCCTTTCCATCTTGTGGAGTCCTATCCCCATGTACTCTTTTATCTGACTTGGTCTGCAACAATGATGTGTTTTATTAATATATATGAGTGATTACATTTTACAATGTTTACTCAAAGGCATTTCAACATATAGGCTCTCCAGCCTAATAATCACACAGGCACTCTGACCTAAAACATATATACATAGGAACTCTGGCCCATAATATTGTGGCTCAGTAGCCTATAAAACATGTGTACATTTACAATTGGGTTCATCCTTGGGGGTATTTGCATGGGGGATGTTCTTGTCTAGAAAGTGGGATGCTACTTTGGGGGGTTGTCTCAGTATAGACCTTACTCATGGATGCATCCTGATGAGAGATGGAACATTCAATGATTTATATAGTCAGCCATTTATGAATATGCATGTGTAGGAAACTAGTAGTCCAAATGTTTGGAGGGATGATGAGTTTGACATACCCTTTTAGCAGGAAAAAACTCATCATACTCTTGATCCAGATAAAGATTTGGTAGCCTTATCATTTTCTTAGGAGGATAGTATTGATAGTGTTGATTTTTTGCCAAAGATTGACCATTATGAAGAGAAACTTTTAAGATATAGAAGCAAGGATCTTAGTCATGCAGGGGAGTTATCAAAGTTTCCACCAATGGCTCTCACCCTCCCTAGCCATATATTAAAGACATACCATATATAGTGTTTGATGAGGGGATGCTTGCACTGATGTGGGACAAAAGGAAATGAGAGCCTGATTATAGCAAGAAGTGTGAAGTGTTGTGGCTCAGTCCTTACATGGTCAAGAAGAAGTCAGGCGTAAACTCATACTATCTAGCCACGATGAATGGGAGGAAGATGCATTTTCTGATTGATGGGTCTCTCCTCCAACCCTACATCGATGGGACTTGACTTCTAGAGGACTTGGACCTTGGGTAAGTAGGTAGTTCATTTTCATTTTTTCATTGCATTGTACATACTTTCATTTCATATCATGTCGGTGTAGTTGCATCTTGTTTTGTATGCACACATATATTTTCATTATAATTTTTTTTTACATGCATCATACTTTGGTCTCTATGCACACATGTATTTTTATATTCATATTGATATTCCATGTATGTGTGTGTGTGTGTGTATGTTATATTGTCAAAAAAAAAAAATTGAAAATTTTTCTATCTTTCTTTCTTTAGTTGTATGGATTTTTGTTATATGAATAAATGGGTGAGTTGCACTACCCCACATACATTGACATAGTTTTTATTAGATGTGTGTGTAGGAACAAGTCATACTGGAGATGTTGAGGTTCCCATGCACTCTACGGTCAGAACATGTCCCCATGTAGGAGCCAGATGTTAACCCCCCCCCCCCACATCTAGGGGTAATTAAGGAGATCGAGTTTCGATGCCCACAAGTAGCAAACATGGAGTGTCGAGAGTTGGATTACCAACATAGCCCATACAACCCCTCCTCTTAACCATATTTCACCATCATCATATGCAACATAGAAGCATTCCACCACATTGGTATCCTCCACCTAAAGGCAACGGGTCTTTCTTCATGAGGTAAGTAGTTAAGTTTCACGGTAAGTGTCATTTTGATATTTGAGGCATTTGAATGCATTTCAAAGGATTCTTTCTGATTATCTAACATTTTATTGGAAGTTATACTTTTTTCCTCATTTCACCTTGGTGGTTATCCTAGTATCTTGGTAAGTGTCGTCACTCTTGGGGAAAAGGAGTGATACTAGGGGGTCTTCTTGAAGAGTTATCATACCATTCCTGACCATGAAAATGAGACCATACAGGACCTTGCATGTCAATGACCCCATGACCAAAACAATTTCCTACAAACCACTTCACAATCATTACATGGCTTAGATAGGGTCCACTTAGGAAACATCCCTATACTTCGGTATTGAAACACCTAATATCTTACCTAGATAACCCTCCAATACTTAAATTTGGAAAATTGTATAAACTTTTTGATCATGTGTGAAATATGAAAAGGGGGATATAATGTTACTTGTTTGGGTGGCTCTTGTATTAAATATAATTTACTTCACATGATTCTATGATTGGTGGACCCTTGGAGGGCGTACTTTGTTTTTCTTTGTAAGACTATATCGATCACATCATTCTTGGAGATTCTAAGCCACTTTGGATATTCATAGGGGAATTAAATCCCATCAAATGGATGTTTTTTCCCCATGATTGATGTAGGAGCATCTGGCAGTAAATTTCAAGATTGACTAAGGGTCACAAACTTTACTAAGGGATGTGGCTCCTTAATGTTTTATTTTCCATTTGTAATAGTTATACGAGATATATCTAGAAGATATTTTTTTTTATCGGTTGATAGGTGTCAATATGTTATTAAAATTTAGAAAGAGATTCCTAGATTTAGAGTTTGGTTGAGATAGATCGGGATGTGTTGGTTTGTGAGATACCCGAGAGCTCGAAGATTTATTGGTTATTATGTATTGAAATGATGTTAGAAAGTGTGATTGTGTGTAAGAGTGTGAGTGTGCATAGGTCTAAGACACCAAGAAGGAATTGAGCCCTCCTGTTGTAACCTTATTCCTTTAGATATCTTAATGAAATTCATTGTTCATGGAATCGTGTTTTTTCCTGCATAATTGGTTTTAAAATCTACTTATAATTTTTTGGGGTAGAGTGACGAGGCATTGTGTTTGCAGGTGATTGTTTGTAAATCCTTAATACGGATTTACAAGTAGATCGAGGTTGAAGAGGCAAAGAATCAATCCATAGTTGTGTTTCGGGGTCTATCTAGTCAAGTTGATGACTGTAGAAATCATTCTACAGTATAAATCGAATGGACGACTAGGATTAGATTGAGGGAATCCTTGTTCGAAATCAATGACCACGATCAGGTCACTATCATATCATGACCCCAAAATTCTTGAAGGATTTGTGTCGACGACAAACAATCATTGACAATAAAGGTGAAGGATCTGGAGAGCCGACGACAGCTCCAGGATCGTCGACAATAGTTGATTGCCGACGACTCCAGGATCATCGACAACAACATACTTGGTAATTGTATCGATGAGAATTGGGACGACGATGATGAGTTGAGCAGGCTAAATATATCAATGGTGAGGATTAAATTGATGAAGAATATCAATGATAGAGACTAATGGGAATATTGGTGAAGGGTAAGTTAATAGATGGTGTCAATTAAATATTTTAAGCTTGGATCGAAAGTCCATAACGATTGGAGGTGGAATGTATCATCGAACTATTAGATCATTGGCCAGTAGAGTCGTGTGCACTTACTCCTTGGTAAATTGTTGACTATGATACATATATCATCGGGATTGGTAGATCGTTGGGGGTAGTTTGGTGTGTGTTCAATCCTGGTTAAAATTGTCGATGACGATAAGTCTATTGTCGGGTCATAACAATTGAACATTATGATTGCTCCATAACAAGAATCCTTTGACGATGATGGCCTTAGCCTAAGGTAGAGAACTTGGTCTCTTGGGAACAAATACTTTTCACCAAAGGGAGAAAAGACGCTCAAGGTAACTTTTCCATTGGTGTGTGTAATAGAGTGGTTTAGAACTTTGTTAAGAGAATGATCCGAGGCCAATTAAGGAGTTTGTGGGAAACTTTGTTTGAAGCTGTCAATAGAGTTGTTTGATAACTATGTCCAGAGGTAATTGGACCTAGTAGGTCTGCATCATTTTTGGTATCAGAGTGCATACAAAAAGTGTGCCATAAATAAGGAAACAATGCCACCTATAAGAAGAGGTCGAGGAATACCAGCTGCAAATGTAGAATTGCAACAAGAGGTGATACAACTTCAAGAAAGGATGGAAGTCATGGATATTACCAAGAAGAGGTAGCCTAACATAGGATATGTTAGCTAGAGTGAAGATACAACAACCTATGAGGAAGAGGAAGAATAAGAAACAAAAAAAAGAGAAACTGATAAGGATGGTCACAAAGGTTAGTTCCAGAGCAAAGGTAGAAGTACCAATGTATGAAGGTAACCTGAATTTTGAATAATTAACTGACTAGATTAATGCTCTAGATAAATATTTTGATTATGGGGATGTAGATGAAGGGAAGAAGGTAAAGTATGTAGTGACAAGGCTAAAATGTCACACAACTCTATGGTGACAAGAAGACAAGAATCGAAAGGGTAAATCCAAGATTAAGAATTGGGACATAATGATTAATAAATTCAAATGCAAGTCCATGCCTAAGGATTATCAACTGAATTTATTTAGACAATTGCATAATCTAAAACAAAAGAATATGAAAATAAAGGAGTACATAGAGGAGTTTTACAGGGTGACTATTAGATATGGTCATGTTGAGGAGGATGTTGAAATGGTTTCCAGATATAGAAATGGTTTGAGGTATGAGATTCATGATGAAATTTGCATTTTGTTTCTGAGTACAGTTGAAGATGCACACCAAGAATATTTGAAGGTAGAAGAGAATATGGCCATAAAATAGATCCAGAAGAGTAGAGGAATAAGTCTAGCAAGAGGCAAAGGGAAAACTAGTGGCAAATGAATATTTTAGACTCCAAAAGATGAAGGGGGAAGATCAAGTAGTTAGTCACCAAGAGGAGGAGAATCCATAGGCATGATATTTTTCTCAAGAGACAGAGGTAGAGGTAGAGAAATCAAATGTTACACATGTGGAAATACATTCCATATGTTAGGGGACTGTCCAAAAAATAAGTCATCAAGTCACAAAAGTGCACATGTTGTAGAAGCAAAGGAAGAGAATGTGAATGCAATTGCAAAAGAAAAATTCCAGAGGTAGGGGAATCATTGTTAATGAAGAGAGTTCTGATCAATTCATAAAAAGAATCTAAGGAACCATCCGAGAGGAATATTTTATTCAGTATTGTATGCAAGTCAAGAGGAAAGTGTTGCAAGGTTTTCATTGACAATGGTAGCACAAACAATTTGGTTTTCATTTAGATGGTAGAGAAGTTGGGATTAAAGAGGGAAGTACATCCCACTCCCTACAAAGTGTCATGGTTGCAAAAAGGACATCATATTTTGGTAAATGAATAGTGTTATGTGGAAATTCATATTGGTAGCTACAAGAATGAGGTATTATGTGATATAATTCCCATGGATTTCTGCCATATTTTGTTGGAAAGACCATGGAAGTACGACAGAAAATCCATTCATGATGGTAGGAGGAACACATATTCTCTTGAAAAATATGGACACAAGCATGCATTGTTGTCTTTGCAGGATGAAGGAGCCAAATAAGAAGTTGGTCCTAGTGTGTTTCTGATGAGTGGAAAACAAATGCTAAAAGAAGTCAAGAAAGAAGAGGTACATTTTGCTTTGATTGGAAATCCCAGGGTAATCCTTACAAGTACAAATTTGGATTATTTTCCTGCAGAAGTTAAGACTATGTTAGATGAATTTGTTGATATTATAGTTGATTATTTTCCAAATGCATTACCCCCTATAAGGAGTATCAACCATCATATTGACTTAATTACAAGAGAAAGTTTACCTAATAAAACAACATATAAGATGACAACCCAGGAGAATGAAGAGATTAAGAAGCAGGTATAAGAAATTTTGGATAAAGGGTTGATAAAGGATAATTTGAGTCCATGTGTTGTTCCAATAGTACTCATCCCAAAGAAAGATGGAGTATGATGTATGTGTATTGATTCAAGGGAAATCAATAAGATCACAATAAGGTACATATTTCCTTCACCTCATATTGATGACTTGTTAGAATGTTTGAGTGATGCTAAGTATTTTTCAAATATTGATTTGAAAAGTGAGTATCATTAAATAAGGATCATAGAAGGAGATGAATGGAAAACAACTTTCAAAACTAATAGTGGATTGTATGAATGGTTGGTGATTCCTTTTTGTCTCACAAATGCTCCAAGTACTTTCATGAGATTAATGAATGAGGTTTTGAAAGAATTTATTGGAAAATTTGTGATAGGATATTTGGATGATATCTTGATATACAATCCAGAAAAGGAAGAGCATTTGAGACACCTAAAAATGGTTTTGAGTACGTTACATGAAAACAAGTTGTTGATCAATTTGAAAAAGTGTATTTTTATGAAGAATGAGCTGATATATTTGGGATTTGTGATATCTAAAGATGGTGTAAAGATGGATCTAGAAAAGGTTCAAGCAATAATAAGTTGGCCTACTCTAAGAAGTGTGTTTGAGGTAAGAAGCTTCCATGGTTTAGAAAGTTTTTATAGAAAGTTCAACAAAAGTTTCAGCCAATTATGTGCTCCAATTGTGGAAACAATCAAGGAAAGTAAACAACCATTTATATGGACAAAGGCAGTTGATAGAAATTTCAAATTGTTAAAGAAGAAGATTATTGAACATATTGTTTTAGCTTTTCCAGACTTTGGTAAGTTTTTCCAAGTTGAGAATGATGTTAATGGATCTGCAATAGGAGTTATATTGAGTCAGGAGCATATACCAATTGCATATTTTAGTGAAAGTTGAATGAGTCTAAACAAAAACATTCTTCTTATGACAAGATGTTTTATGCAATTGTCCAAACACTAAAGAAAGGCAAACATTACCTCATTCCCAAGGAATTTGTTCTATATACTAACAATCATGCATTACAATTCATAAGCATCCAACCAAAACTAAATCAGAGGCATGCCAAGTGGGTTGAATTTCTACAGATATTTACATTTGTAATTAAGCATACCAGTGGTAAGGAAAATAAATTTATTGATGCATTGAGTAGGATTAATTTAATTTTGCAAGAATTTCAAGTCCGCACTTTAGGATTTGATGGATTGAAGGAGATGTATAAAGAAGATGTAGACTTCACTTCCATATCTCAACTCTCTTCCAGTTCATTTCAGATGAAAAAATTCAACATCCAGATTAGTGGTTTTTCATGCAGTTCTTCATTGTGGCTCAGCTCAGGAGTTTCAGCATGAAGACATGGAGATATACCAACTTATGCATTTGCTTTGTTGGTATTGTTGTTTGGACTTATGATTGAGGGGGGGAATGTTAGCCTCTTTCTCATATACAATAATTAAGTCTTAATATACCACCTTTTTATATTAAGACTTAATGATTGTATATGAGAAAGAGGCTAACATTATGTAGCCTGTGAAAACCCAGTTGACAGCAATAGAATCCAGTGGTTGAGTTACATAATACAAGAAGGATTGTTGTTCAAGGATAATAAAACATGTATACCAAGATGTTCTGTGAGGGAAAATCTGATCAAAGAGAAACATAGTGGAGGAATGTGAAGACATTTTGGACAGGACAAGACCTTTGCTCAGATTAATGCTTTTTATTTTTGGCCAAATATGCATACTGATGTGAAAATATTTATGGAGAAATGTTGAATTTTTCATCATGATAAAGGGAGAAGTCAGAATGTAGGTTTTTTTTGCAGGTTTATATTTGGTAGTGAGCTTGTCATTAATGGCAAGAATAGTGATGGAAAACAGGCTCGGAAGACATAGTAAGTCCAGACAGGAGGAGCACACAGATGGAGGACAGATCTTGGGCATTATATCCGAGCGTGAGGTCCAACCATCATTGGATCTAGGAGAACCTGCATGTTCTTTAAAGTGCAAGGAGAAGAGGGATTACAAAATCTCGAAAGCAGGATTCCTAAAATTGCGATTAGATCCAGACCATTGGATTGAGGAAAGTTGACGACTGTTGATCTGCTTCGAGATCCTCAACAGTCGTCGAGTGCGA
>JASDQU010306584.1:72771-89226 GCA_032191745.1 Picea mariana | reverse complement strand
TATCAACGATAGAGGCTAAAACGAATATTTCTGAAGGGTAAGTCAATTGACAGTGTCGATTAAATCCTTTAAGCCTGGATCGATGGTCCATAATGATTGGAGGTGGACCATATTGTCGGACTATCATATGGTCAGGAAACAGAGTCCTGTGCACTTACTCCTTGGTAAAGTGCTAGCGATGATACATATATCGTCAGGACTGGTATATCATAGGGGGTAGTTGGGTGTGTGTTCGATCTCAGTTAAAATCGTCGATGATGATAAGTCTATTTTCGGGTCGAAACAATTGAACATTGTAATTTCTCCACAACATGAATCCTCCGAGAACGACGACCTTAGCCTAATTTTGAGTGCTTGGTCACGTAGGAATAAATAATTTGTGCCAAAGGGAGAAAAGGTGCTCAGGGTAACTTGTCCATTGGTCTGTGTAATAGAGTGGTTCAGAACTATGTTAGGAGACAAATCCAAGGAAGATTAAGGATTTTGTGGGTAGCCAAGTTCGAAGTTGTCAATAGAGTTGTTTGAGAACTTTATCCAGAGGTAATTGGACCTGGTAGGTCTACATCAATGATTGGAGGGCATAGATGTTGATGTATGTAGCATCAGACAAGGACTTCCACGTCGATTTTTGTCTAACACGTGGGAGTCTTCCTTAATGCCTCTTAGGACTTAGGAGATTCACTTTAATAAATCAATTATAAAAGTAAATGTACTTTTGTAATTAATGTGAGTTTAATTTAATTAAATTCCTAAGTATTTGGCATTAGTGAATTAAATTAAATCCTAGCCATGAGATCTAAAGTGAAGGTGAGATTTTATCTCATTCTTTGATTGATTTGGAGATCTGGGTTTTGTATTTAGGGTAAAATCAATATTATAAAAGGAAACCTATGTGAGAGGAGGAGACAGACACAAAATGAGTGAGTGAGATCTCAATAATTGGGTGGAGAATGACTTCCATCCAAGTGTGTAAGGTCAAGGGCCAAGGAAAGGAGAAAAGGGGCAACAAAGGAGATAGCAACTAACCAATATGATCAAAGGATTGATCTTGAGGTTTGTAGGGTTTGCCTATTTGTTGATTTGTATTTTCCTCAAGTGGGTCATTATCCCACGACAGGAACCCAGGATTTTATCGAATAAAATCAACAAGGTACTGGTTTTCCCTTCGAGGTTTTTTCTAGTGGAAATTTACCCAACAATGTCATGTACGATGTGTATGGTTTCATTATTTATGCTTCTGCTATAATGTTTTGTTATAACTCCATCGTGATTTTATTTAGTAATTTTATTAATGAGTTAATTTACAACAAGGGTTTACTTGGAATTAACTATCGGGTGTTGGGTTTGAGAATTTAACATGGTATCAGAGTCGTGGTTCTGAAAGGAGAAACCAGATTGCAGAGTTGTGATCTTTTTTGCAATGCAAGAACTTTATTTTATTTTCTACAGGTCTATAGGTGAAAGATATTTTTTTTAAAAGGAATGAGAGGTACAACAACAATACACTAGCAGTCATACAACATCCACAGTAAGAGATGTACAATGTAGGGTGATTTGTGTGTGTAGTTGTTGAATATCAGGTTGAGGTCGAGCTGCAGAGATTCATGTAAAAGAAATTTTGCAGGAAGGAGAGAGGGAGTAGTGACGGCTCAACCACTGCAACAACTACCATCCAGAAGAGCTGGGGTAGTTGCCACATTAACCAAGACACCAACAGGTGCTACAACGATGGAAAAGGGGTCACGAAAAGAATAGTAGGGAAGCAAACATCATGGATCAGTCGACGAGGGTCTATAAGTTGTAGCTGTAGAGGCATGGGTGCAGCTAGCTAAGAAAATGTGGGTGTGAGATGAGGAATCAAGAAGAGGATCTGAGTGGGAGGCACCGAAAACCACAACCACTATGCCGATAGCTATAGCCTACAACTAAGGAGAAGCTGGTGGAAAGCTACAAAGAACAACCACCAGTGCTAGGAGTAGATACAGGGAACAACATGCAAGAGGCAGACATCAAAAGGTGGAGGAGCTAGGATGCAGGCTAAGGGAAGAAGGATTTGATAGCCAATAGTGTCGTTGGATTAGGCTGTGCGTAGGGAAACCAACCTCCAGTAAGGAAATGGGTTGACCAAGCTAGTAGCTAGCAAAGCCAATAGAAAATTTTTGGAGAAGCTAGGCCAAGGGCACGAGGAGCAGCCACTGTAGTTTCCATCACAGCAGTAGAGCTTCCACATAGGAAAAAAACAGGTCGTAGAGGTTTTTAAGAAGCCCAAGAAGTCATAGTGAAACTTAGAAAGGGCTCGACCAACCCATAGAAGTACCCAGGCAGTAGCAGAAGGCTACAAACAGCCCTAAGCAGCTTCAGGCATGGATTCAGGCAAGGAGAAGCAAGTGTCTAGGAAAATGGAAGTAGGTATGGGCAGTGGGAAGTGGGTCCATGAAGTGCACAATAGGCTTGAGAAGTGGGCAACAGATTCCAGGAAGTGAGTCTTGGGAAGGGATCTGGGCAGCATAAAACGTGTGTTGAGAAATGAAAGAGAACAAGGAGAAAGTAGCTATGAACGTTGAGAATATCAAAGGGAGTCAACCTTCAAGTTCAAGTGGGAAGGAGCATCCTTCCAAGTTTTTCAAGAAGGATTCATGGTGTGAGATGGCCATGCAGGATGCTCAGGAGTAAGAGGCTTCTACAAGCATGTTCAAAGGGAAGTCTTCAAAGAAGGGTCCAAACACGATGGCATGGATACCTTTATGTTAAGAGGGGGAATCCGATCAAGTGGATTGGAGAGCATCCATGGTATAGATATGATAGCGAAGACAAAGCCAGCTCTGGGTGGTAGGAGTACCTTCCTAGCTAAGAGGGAGTGTTGATGTATGTAGCATTGGACAAGTACTTCCACAATGGTTTGTGTCTAACATGTGGGAGTTGTCCTTAATACCTCTTAGGACTTAGGAGATTCATTTTGATAAAGTGATTATTAAAGTGAATGTAATTTTGTAATAAATGTGAGTTTAATTTAATTAAATGCCTAATTATTTAACATTAGTGAATCAAATTAAATCCTAGCCATTAGAAAAGTGAATGTGAGATTTAATCTCAGACTTTGATCACTTTGGATATCTAGGTTTTGGATTTAGGGTAAAATCAATATCATAAAAGGAATCTTATGTGAGAGGAGGAGATAGATAGAGAATGAGTGAGTGCGATCTCATTGATTGGGTGGAGAAAGACCTCCATCCAAGTGTGCAAGGATAGGAGCCAAGGAAAGGAGCAAAGGGGTATCAAGGGAGATAGTAGCTAACTAGCCATATTGAAGGACTGATCTTGAGGTTTGTAAGGCTTGACTATTTTCTGATTTGTATTTTCCTCGAGTGGGTCATTATCCCAGGATGGGAGCCCATGATTTTATCTAATAAAATTAACAATGTATTGGTTTTCCCTTTGGGTTTTTTTCCAGGGGAAATTTACTCAAAAATGTCATGTGAAATGTGTATGGTTTCATTATTTATGCTTCTGCTATAATGTTTTTTTTAAACTCAATTGTGCTTTTATTTAATAATTTTCTTAATGAGTTAATTTACAACAATAGATGATGAGCGTTGCACCATTGGATGATGTCATGCCTCGTGAGAGAGGCTTAGCATGATGAAACAAACATGACTTCACACCCCATTACTTGAGCATTTCATTATTTGACCATGGCGTCATGCTTAGAGAGGCTTGAGGTAACATGGGGGATGCACATAGTGATGTTGTGGCACAAGGGTGATTCCTTACCCCATTGTTTTCTTGATTTTTGGATCATGAGGATGACATGGGACCCTTGGGATGATGACACCCTAGGCTTTGGAGGCTTCTCACCCTACGATTTTTTCTTTCGGGATACATTCGAGGCATTTTTGTCATTATTTTGCATTATGTGGGCTATTCTTGAGGTTGACTTGCCTATTTTCATTGTAAATTATGTTTTTGACCCTAAATTATGGATCTAATTGTAAATTGGACTTGAGATTGTTCTACAAATAAGAGGCAAGTCATTTCATTTTTATAACTAATTATTGGAGATACTTATCTCTCTCTAAAAAATTTCGCTCCACTTTCTTGTCTTCTTTCACAAAATGGAAAAAGAGTGTGATTTGGCTTGAAGGTGATATTTTGGGTTTGAGGAAGCTCTCGCGTGGATTGGAAGGTGTTTCTAGCGTTTAATTTGAAAAACGTCTTGGTTGTAAGTGGTTGTTCTTTCTTCTACTTTGATATTTTGCATACTATCATTTTTCAATGTTATCTTCATAACCCTAAAAGCTCTAATTTTCCCGTGTTGCTTTGCAAAAGGCTTGGATAAATATTTTCAAGACTCCTTTAAACCTAGTCCTTTGTAGAATGACACCCCTAAGGATTATTGAGACTCCCTTAAGGCATCGTTCCCTTCCCCTCAATCTCTTGAAAAAGGTTATCTAGAAGGCAACATAACATCTACAAGGAAATCATTGTGATTCTCTTGCTAGACATCCTCGAGCAACATAACTCTAGAGATTATTAAGACTCCTATTGATCTTGTTGCCTAGATTTCTCTTTGATCTTTTCCCTTCTTCTTCTCCTCCCTTTGACTCCATTTACCCTTTGAAGATAAGGCATTGGTTTCATTGATAAACATGATAATTTCTCTCTTGAAATCGTTATATCTCTTGTTTGACTGCTCATGTTTTAAGCAAGCTATTGATGCAAAAACATTGTGAAATTTCCTTAATTTCCTTGTTGTTGTTACAAAAGTAAAGCTATATCCATTAGGGCTACATAAAGTTTGTTGATAACTCTCAATTTACTTGTTAATTCATCATGGAAGTTGTTTTCAAATGATTGGGTATTGATATATAAGTTAAGGGATAAAACTTTGCATATTCATTTCCTAATTTTAACAATGATTTCTTGTTGTTGTAGTAAAATTTTGTTATAGCCTTTAGTGTTGTTATATACTGTTGATAGCATTCATTTTCCATCACTTCTAACAGTCAAAATAGTTTTTTAAGTAATTGATAATTATCTACTTGTTAAGGGATTTCATCTAATATCATTACTTGTTGGCTTTGGCAGTGAAATATTGTGGTTGTTACATTCTATTCATTTCTTTTATAACCTTTAGTCTGCTGCAATTTTATGGTAGCAAGCCTTACTTGTTGAGTTGATAATGGTTTTTGGGCTTATTTCATGATATTTTGTCTTGGGATTGTTGTCCTAACATTGGTTTTGCAGGTGACATCCTAGCTTACCTTATTTCCTCCCCCAAGCCTTCTTTCTTCAAGCCCTAGCCACCTTATTCAAGTGATCAAAACATGAATCTTTCCAAACCATTTTCTCATTTCCCTCCATTCCCTTGAGATTACCCGGGAAGCCTCCCTTGTGTTGGATTTATTCATCACTAAAATGAGGAGAATATTTGCTAAGGTGACAATGGTTCTTACTCCCAATTGTGTCGCACTAATGATGCTTGTGGTTGGCTTTTCCCAAGTGGTAGTTTGTGCAATAATACCTCCAAGGCTCATTAGTTGTTGACAATTAATAATAGCTTCATCATACATCAACCATTCAAATTCCTCTTAGAGTAGTTCACATTCACTCTCTTATTTTCATTGTGTATGTAAGACAGCTAGTTAATGGCACATAAAACAAACTAAGAGAGAGAGAGAGCACGTGTTTATGAAAGAGGGGATGTTTCCTTCAATAGATATTTATTCCAATGCATTACTGAACAAATGTTATTACCAACTCAATAAAGAATTTAGTTTTTTTGCAGGTATAGGCCCAAATTCCACTTAGAGGAAAAAGGGAGATGATTGTGCACATAGGGGGGAGGAGGGATGTATGCACTAATTTTATCTAACCTCTAACATATCACTGAAGGGGTCAATTTGGTGTGGAATCACCTCATAGACCACATAGGAAACAATAACATCAAGCCTATGATGCCGTACAACCTTGAGAAGTTCCAATGGCATCGATAGAAAATGAATGACTATAAACTAGAGATCAAGTTAGAAGTTTAGCTAGATAAATGCAACAACTAAATCATAACAACCATCAATCTCAACTCAAGTGAAATGGATGATTTGAATTCCTTGGTAGTTGGATTTTCAAATATTTTGTGAATTCAAACAAGGATTAACTATTACATGGAGCATATTTTTGATGCATATTTGAATCATATGGATTTGAGCAAGGAATTATTTACCATAGTGAATAGAGCCCTCAATTCCCAAGGCAAACCAAAATTAAAATCCCCAATAAATTTAGCATAATAGAGGATGGATTATACCATAAGAAATTGAAAATATGTATGAGCTTTACACAACAATAAAACACCCAACAATCACAATAAAACTCTCAATCAACACAGATATTTTACCCTAGAAACCAAATCAGGAAAACCAACAGTCAATGGTTGCTCAATGTTATTATTCTAACAATCTCTAGTATAATGCAATTCCTGACTCTAAGGCCATTCAACAATTGACACAGCTCCTTCTTTGCATTCTCTCCTCTTGACCCCCAAAAAGACCCTTTGAGAGTGAAAGTACAAGAATAAATAGGGAGAGATGGGGTAATACGAAGGCTAAGCGACCGACCTTTAGCTCACTGTCCTCTCTCTCTTCTCCTCTCCTATTCTATTTTTTATTTATTTATTTTTTAATTCATTGTTTTCTTCTCCTTTTGTCGTATTTCACTTTACTTTGCATTGTCCTTTACATTATTACTAACCTTCTTTAGGCTTACAACCACTACTTTGTGTTCAGACCCATTTTGGATCACATCTTCATCAATTTTGTTCTTTTGTTCTTATCAAACATTTCTCCATTCTTCCCTTGCACTTACATCATCTTCCAATCCCTCTCCATTAAAATACGTGATTTGTAGATGTATTATACTGATATAATAACAAAGTAAATATATACAATTGATGGAATAAAATATATGCATAATTGACATGAAAATTGAAAATACATATACAAAACATCAACAAGTACATAGGCATTTTGGTTATGGATACTAATAAGAGGAGAAGTTCTATGCAACTAGCATAATACTTATTTGATGAAGCCTAGCACATGTTATAATTAATTGAAACTAGTTATCAAAGCATGATCAACGCCATCGTTCCCTCCTCTAGTGCCAACATAATTACTTGGACATGTATAGAGTAGGAGGGTGAGTGGAATGCATTGAATAAAGGAGTTAAAGGGGTTAATTTGCAATAATTTATTTTAAGATAAATTAATCTATGTGTTTCTTGATATCAAACTAAAGAAAAAATAATAATAATTTAATAACATTGTAATAAAAAATAAAAATAAAATAAAATAAAATAATAACAACAACAACAACAAATAATTAATAGTTATCAATTAATCAATTAATTAAGGTTGAAATTTAATTTAATGGTTTAAGTCTTTCATTTGGGATAAATAGTCTTGAAAGATGAAGAGAAGAAGAAGAAAAGAAAGACAAAAAAGAAAGAGGGAGGAAAAGGAGACAGATAACAAAAGAGGAAGAAGAAAAGGAGGGAGGAAGGAAGATGAATGAGAAGAGTGGGAGGAGGAGAAAACACTAAAGTAGAAAGAGAGAATGAGGTGGGTGTTGGAGAAGAAGGGAATGAGAAATGAGGGGAGGGGAGAGGAGGCGAGGAAATAAATAGGTAAATGAAGAGGAGGAAAGGGAAAAGAAAATGAGGAAGAAGTAGAGAGCACTTGGCAAGAGACCGGCGAGAGCACTTGGCAAGAGATTAGACAATTGATGACTAAAAATGAGAGAGAAGTGCATATCTTAAGTTTTCTTTTTTCTCCAAAACGTTATTATATTAATTTTGATCACTTAGTTGTTATTTAATTGTTATTTTATTGATGGATTTATTTATTGATGGATTTATTTTTTAATTGTGAATACATAATTCAAACATAAGAATGATTATATGGATTTATTTTTTAATTTTAAATACATAATTCAAACCGAAGAATGATTATATGGATTTATTTTTTAATTTTGAATACATAACTCAAACTGAAGAACGATTATATAGATAGTAAATAAATAAACCGAGAGCTCTTTTTCATCAAAATAAAGAATGAGCTAATGAAATGAGAAAAAGATTAGATTTCAATAGAAGGTATGAATAATAAAATTAATATGTTTTGTTTTGAAGATGATAAAATTTATAAATTAGTTGTCTGAGGATAACAGTTAATGGTTACTATCTGCTATGCATATTGAATCATCATCTTTATTTAAAGAAAATCAAGTTATCTGAAAACGTTATCAATGATTTTGTCGTCAAGTCTATCTCAAGACGGGGCCATCCAAAATAGTGTTTATTTAAACTCTTCTCAGCTCCAAACTCCGAAAATGCAACTTTGAATTATAAAACCAATAGTTTGAAACTTGTTCCCATCCAATTACATTATTCTTATGCTCTGATAATTTTCAATCTAGAGACTGTTACAGTGGCCGTTTTCTTGACTAACAGTCTCCTTTGATGATTATTTTGGCTTCCTTTATGTTATAATCGTGTCAATCTCAATGACGTGGAGATTAGCTTTAGCTTACTTTTTGAATCGATTACATTGGATTTTTTTTATATTGTATTTTTTATTTTTTTTTAAGAGATATTTGTTTATTTCTACATTCAAAAATATAATTTAAACAAAAATTAAATGTGATTTAATATAAATTTATGTTATACGAATTCCAAAAAAAACAAAAACATAAAACAGTTAAACTAAGCCATCAACATATAGCAGTCAACTTAGTCAACTTATAACCAGTCAACGTAATCAGTCAACGGATGACCAACCGACAGTCAACGGAGGGCCAACCGACTTATGTGAGTAGTTCAACGCCGACTAGAATGTTGCTAGTGATTCCCTTAGATTTCTTCGAGTGGGTTTCGACGCTGACTTGAGTCTTGGAATTGCTTGATATTGGATGGAGTCGGTGGACTATGACTGAGTGGACTTGATTCTGATCGATCAGATTTGGTTCCATCGACTATTGGCCATCCACAACAGTATTTATGACTTGGACAATTATTCGATGTCGATTGGATTTTTTTTAGGTGTCCACTCAATTTGACCATGAACAAATTCTAGATATATCAAAAATTTTGACCAGATCTTTTATGAAACATACCTCCCTTCTTCGAAAATGATCTTGTAAGAGGTCAAAAGTTTAGTTTTAATGATTTTGTAGAAGGTTTGGGAAGGTTTTTTGCACTTTATCCTTTGTGAATTACTTAGCTTAAAAAATAAAAATAAACTAATAGTGCATGTGATCCTTTTTTGGTTTCATAATCTTTTCAATGGAAAGAGATTTTATAGACACCCTGCTTCATTGGTCTAGTATCAAGTTGGTTACTATGAACAATAATAATGTTATGTCTAATCCTAATGTAGTATTAATGGATGGTTTGATTAACTTCAATTATTTAGCATTTTATCTAAACAAGTAGATTAAGCTCAAAAGAATGGCCTCCTATTTGTTATACAATCTTGAAATTCACATACAACATAAGCTCATTCTCTTTTTGTTCTTTCCTTGTTGAGATACAACTATGCTATATCTTTAAGATGTTAGTGGTGAGTGCCTTGTGTTGGTCATGGCACTCTTTCTAAAGTAGTTGAGCTTTGTATAGTTATTTCTGAACTTACACATGGATCTATTGAATCTTGGTTATAAACTTAACAACTTTTTGTTTTGCATCGTCACAATTCCCAGAGTTCTAATAATTACATAGTTTATCCAGTTACTTATTTCCTCAATAAAATGACTTCCTTTTCCAAAATTTTGTTTGGATATTGTTTATTTTTTAATATAGGGATAACAACAACAACAAAAAACTCTTAATGTACATTGAGACCTTGGCTTGATTAGAAAAGACCAAAGAGATCTTGTTTAAACTCTTTCCCCACCTTTAAAAATGGACACTTGTTAAACCTTCCAAAAAAGATTATATATATATATATATATATATATATATACTCCTCTCAAAGATACATGGGGAAAATGACATCACAATTAACTTCGTCAACATAACTTTAATATGGAGAAAATTTAAATCTACATTTTTCATTAGTTGCTTGCAACTCAACAACATTGTGCACCACCGTGAGGTATATGGCTTCAGATTCTCAAAGGATTTCAGTCTTAACTTTTGCACACTAACTTAGAAATAATATTGTCTCGAATCCTTAAACCAAACAAATTATTGATCAAGGAATTCCATCCCACAGTTTGATATGGAAGAGACTCTCCCTTGTTTCTTATGTAAGGCCCCTCGGGGGCATACGAGGGTCATGAAATTTTTTACTTGATCCATTGTTTAATTCAGAGATTATGTTTTAAGTGCATATATGTGTAAAAAAATCCATGTACTTCCTTTGTGCAAAAATTAGACATTAAGTTTGTAAAAGGATAAATTTTGTCCTATACAAAATTTTGATAACAATTACTAATTCAAGTTAATGCATAATTCATTTACTATAACATTTATATTTTTGCAACAAAAGTTTACAATAATTTAAAATCAATATCATATTATCACATCAAAATACTAGCTATTAAAATACAAGTTATGATATGTAGAATACCTCTAATTCTACTTGATTTAGTCCCTTGGTGTAGAATCGTTTCTCCTTGTAGAGATACCTCCTCTTCTAAATCTAGTTACCCAAAATTGGTTTTGCCTCCTAGTCAGCTAGGAATAACCTCACTGGTTCCCTAGCTCTAGGAAACCTTGGGGTTTTTCCTATCCCTCCATGCCCAAAGCTCCAAAACCATAGCCCACTAGTATGCCAAAGTCACAATACCTCCTTCACGATGCAAAGTTTGAAGTTCCAAGTTCATAGTTCACATTTTGTCCACTTCTAAGGGTTCTCCTTCACTCCAACCCAAGATTTCATCTCAAAATTATCCAACCCCCTTCTCCTTTCCCTAAGTCCCCATTTATGCTTCTACTCTCACTACCTTACTAGTTCATCGGGAAGGTCCTAGAGATGCTGGCAATCATAAAATATGCCTTCCACACTTACCCCAGATTTATCCACTAACGTGCAATCTACTTTATTAATAAGAAAATAAATTGGGTAGGTCATGCAAAGCAAATCTCACTAAATTCAATTTAATTCGAATGGATTTTTTTTCCATTTATCAAAGATAATAGGTTTATTTAAATGAAATTCAATGATTTAAATGAAGCAACCTTATAATCCTTTATTTTTTAATTATACTATAAACATCACACACCCACCATAAATAATATTATACTAACTAGTATACATCGTAATAATATTGATGTACAGACACAAGGTATGTATGCGTAGCTAGTGAATACATAGTCCATGCATGTACTAATGATAACAACTATCACATCTAATGCATAATTCATGTATGCTCAAAAAATATTGTAATGCATCAATCAATAATATATTCCAACAAATAACAACATTTCATTAGTCAAAACAATTTAGTATGAATTGAACATTATACATATATCATCATAATTGACGTAAGCCAACATTTCTTACACAAAAAGGGAATAAGTTAGTCGTTAAGTTTACATTACTAATTTCCAACAACACTCTCAACTACACTGAATCACCCTTCCTCCCTAACCTACTTCCATCTTTGACATCCTATCCTTCCTCTGCTAGACTATGTTGGAACATTGATTGTATTGATCTAACTCTAGATAGAACACGTGAGTGAAAGTGTCAACTACCTTGACTAAGCATCCCTTGAAAGCAACTAGAAGTCGCCATCACATGTCCATGGGAGCATGGATTAACATAGCTCTCCCACGACCATGAGTTTTCTAGGATAAACAGTTGGAAATACCTCCACCCCTCTTGATGCAACTAGGGTCAACACCTTATAATTGACCATACTATGGCACTATTGTTGTTTTTAGAGCCTTGTCATCAAATATCTATTCTAGGAAATTGTGCTACTTGTAAAACCTGCACTTGCCCAAATATCATAGCAATTCATTTGAACCAATGAATAAATAACATAATAATGCTTCTTAGCATACAATTTCTCATTCAATTTCCACGACATCTGTCACTTTAGTATTTCACTTATCTAGCTATCACATATCCCACTCAACCTATAGGTTAATTTACAATACAAGATCATGAATAGCCATAAAACTATTGACATGTGATTGTCGCATTACTCATCAATGAACAATGTAGGAGCAGAAAGTGACAAAGAAAACCAAAGGTAAATAATACTTTCATTATTTGGTTAAATGGAAGAATCATTCAGTGGAGGATGCTACTTTGATGACATCAACAAAAATTATAAGTACGACACAAGTGATGAAGATCTCAAGAACAATTATTGTCTTCCCTGGGAGTCTGATGTAGGAGCATCTGGCAGTAAATTTTGAAATTGACCTAGGATCACAAATTTTACTAAGGGAGTTGGTTCCATAATGTTTTATTTTTCATTTGTAATAGTTATACAAGATATCTCTAGAAGATATTTTGTTTGATTAGTTGATATGTGTCAATCTATTACTAAAATTTAGGAAAATATTCCTTGATTTAGAGTTTGGTTGAGATAGCATGGGATGTGTTGGTTTGTGAGCTACCCGAAAGCTCAAAGATTTATTGGTTATTTTATATAGAATAGAGGTCAGAAAGTGTGATTGTGTGTAAGAGTGTGAGTGTCCAGAGGTCCAAGAGACCAATAAGGAATTAAGCCTTCCTGTTGTAACCGTATTCCTTCAGATGTCTTAATGAAAATCATTGTTCGTGGAATCATGTTTTTTCTTGCATATTTGGTTTTAAACTCTTCTTATGATTTGTTGGGGTAGAGTGATGAGGCATTGTGTTTGCAGGTGTTCGTAGGTGATCATGTGCGAATCCTTGCTACAGATTCAGAATTAGATCGAGGTTACAGAGGCAAAGAATCAACCCACAATTGCATTTTGGGGCTGATCTAGTCGAGTTGACGTCTGTAGAAATTATTCTATATTATAAATTGAGCGGACGTCTAGGATTAGATCATGCAAATCCTTGTCTGAAATCAATGATCATGATTAATTCGTCGGGATCGTCATATCGTGACGCCAACATTCTCGAAGGACTTGTGCTAATGACAAATTACAATCACCAATGATAAAGGTGAAGGAGCTCGAAAGATAACGACAGTTCCTGGATCTCCGACGATAGTTGATCCTCGACAACAATTATTCGTCGATGACAAACAAACTTGGTAACTGTGCGAATGAGAAGTGGCATGATGACGATGAGATGAGAAAGATAAATAGATCATCAATTGGGATTAAGTCGAAGAAGAATATCAACGATAGAGGCTAAAACGAATATTTCTGAAGGGTAAGTCAATCGATAGTGTCGTTTAAATCCTTTAAGCTTAGATCGATGGTCCATAATGATTGGAGGTGGACCATATTGTCGGATTATCATATGGTCAGGAAACAGAGTCCTGTGCACTTACTCCTTGGTAAAGTGCTAACGATGATACATATTTCGTCGGGATTGGTATATCGTAGGGGGTAGTTGGGTGTGTGTTCACTCCTGATTAAAATTGTCGATGACGATAAGTCTATTTTCGGGTCGAAACAATTGAACATTGTAATTGCTCCACAACATGAGTCCTCCAAGAACGATGACCTTAGCCTAATTTTGAGTGGGGTCACGTAGGAATAAATAATTTGTGCGAAAGGAATAAATAATGAGAGGTACGACAACCATACAATAGCAGTCGTACAACATCCACAGTGTGAGATGTACAATGTATGGTGATTTGTGTGTGTAGTTGTTGAATATCAGACTGAGGTCGAGCTGAAGAGATTCATGCAAAAGAGATTTTGTAGGAAGGAGAGAGGGAGTAGTGACGGCTCAACCACTGCAACAACTACCATCCAACAGAGCTGGGGTAGTTTCCACAGCAGCCAGGACACCAACAGGTGCTACAACCATGGAAAATGGGTCATGACAGGAATAGTAGGGAAGAAAGCATCATGGATCAGTCAACAAGGGTCTATAAGTTGCAGTTGTAGAGGCGTGGGTGTTGCTAGCTAAGAAAATATGGGTGTGAGATGAGGAATCAAGAAAAGGATCTGAGTGGGAGGTGCCGACAGCCACAACCGCTATGCCGGTAGTTGTAGCCTATAGATAAGGAGAAGCTGGTGGCAAGCTACAATGAACAACCAACAGTGCTAGGAGTAGATATAGGGAACAACATGCAGGAGGCAGACATCGAAAGGTGGAGGAGCTAGGATGCAGGCTAAGGGAAGAAGGATTTGATAGCCAATAGTGTCGTTGGATTAGGCTATGCGTAGGGAAACCAACCGCCAAGTAAGGAAATGGGTTGACCAAGCTAGTAGCTAGCAACGCCAATAGAAATTTGTTGGAGCAGCTAGGCCAAGGGCATGAGGAGCAGCCGTTGTAGTTTCCATCATAGTAGTAGAGTTGCCACACAGGAAAAAAACAGGCCATAGAGGTTGTTAGGAAGCCCAAGAAATCGTAGTGAAACTTAGAAAGGACTCGACCAACCCATAGAAGTACCCAGGTAACAACAGAAGGCTGTAGACATCCCTAAGTAGCTTCAGGCATGGGTTCGGGAAAGGAGAAGCAAGTGTCTAGGAAAATGGAAGTAGGTTTGGGCAGCGGGAAGTGGGTCTAGGCAGTGCACAATAGGTTTGAGAAGTGGGCAACATATTCTAGGAAGCGAGTCCCGGGAAGGGACCTGGGCAGCAGAAAACGTGTGTTGAGAAATGAAAGAGAACAGGGAGAAGGTAGCTATGAACATTGAGAATATCAAAGGGAGTCAACCTTCAAGTTCAAGTGGGTAGGAGCATCCTTCCAAGTTTTTCAAGAAGGATTCATGGTGTGAGATGGCCATGTAGGATGCTTAGGAGTAGGAGGCTTCTACGAGCATGTTCAAAGGGAAGTCTTCGAAGAAGGGTCCAAACACGATTGCATGGATACCTTAATGTTAAGAGGGGGTTCGATCATGTGGATTGGAGAGAATCCATGGTATAGATATGATAGAGAAGACAAAGCCACCTCTGGGTGGTAGGAGTACCTTCCTAGATAAGAGGAAGTGTTGATGTATGTAGCATTAGACAAGTACTTTCACAACGGTTTGTGTCTAACATGTGGGAGTTGTCCTTAATACCTCTTAGGACTTAGGAGATTCATTTTGATAAAGTGATTATTAAAGTGAATGTAATTTTGTAATAAATGTGAGTTTAATTTAATTAAATGCCTAATTATTTAGCATTAGTGAATCAAATTAAATCCTAGCCATTAGAAAAGTGAATCTGAGATTTAATCTCAGCCTTTGATCACTTTGGATATCTAGGTTTTGGATTTAGGGTAAACTCAATATCATAAAATGAATCCTATGTGATAGGAGGAGATAGATAGAGAATGAGTGAGTGAGATCTCATTGATTGGGTGGAGAAGGACCTCCATCCAACTGTGCAAGGGTAGGAGTCGAGGAAAGGAGCAAAGGGGTATCAAGGGAGATAGTAGCTAACTAGCCATATCGAAGGACTGATCTTGAGGTTTGTAAGGCTTGACTATTTTCTGATTTGTATTTTCCTCGAGTGGGCAATTATCCCAGGATGGGCGCCCATAATTTTATCTAATAAAATTAACAATGTATTGGTTTTCCCTTTGGGGTTTTTTCCAGGGAAAATTTACTCAAAAATATCATGTGCAATGTGTATGGTTTCATTATTTATGCTTCTACTATAATGTTTTTTTTAAACTCAATCGTTCTTTTGTTTAATAATTTTCTTAATGAGTTAATTTACAACAACAATTTACTTGGAATTAACTGCCRGGTGTTGGGTTTGAGAAATTAACAATAGATGATGAGCGTTGCACCATTGGATGATGTCATGACTCATGAGAGAGGCTTAGCATGATGAAACAAACATGACTTCACACACCATTACTTGAGCATTTCATTATTTGACCATGGCGTCATGCTTAGAGAGGCTTGACGTAACATGGGGGATGCACTTAGTGATGTTGTGGCACAAGGGTGGTTCCTTACCCCATTATTTTCTTGATTTTTGGATCACGAGGATGACATGGCACCCTTGGGATGATGACACCCTAGCCTTTGGAGGCTTCTCACCCTACGATTTTTTCTTTGAGGATACATTGGAGGCTTTTTTGTCATTATTTTGCATTATGTGGGCTATTCTTGAGGTCGACTTGCCTATTTTCATTGTAAATTATGTTTTTGACCCTAAATTATGGATCTAATTGTAAATTGGACTTGGGATTCCTCTACAAATAAGAGGCAAGTCATTTCATTTTCATAACTAATTATTGGAGATACTTATCTCTCTCTAAAAAATTTCGCTCCACTTTCTTGTCTTCTTTCGCAAAATGGAAAAAGAGTGTGATTTGGCTTGGAGGTGATCTTTTG
>JASDQU010306584.1:34240-72721 GCA_032191745.1 Picea mariana | reverse complement strand
ATATCATTCAAAATGGCATTCATGTGCTAAAATATTTTATTTAAAAATTGCATGCTAGAAGTAAATCACACAATATCCATCATTAATCACATAAACAATAACTATTCACAATATTCACATATATGTAGGTCCACATGTCTAGATATTGAATTGTCATTGTTCCACAGATAATAAGCAAGGAAATGTAAATAGGTCATAATGTACTTTAGCTACCTAAGTCAAAATGGGACATTATAAATTTTCCATCTTCTCATTATCTCATGTTTCACACATTAAATTTTAACTAAAACAAGATAACCTTGCATTTGACTCTATTAATTCTTTACTTCCAATTCAAATTTGCATTCTAGAGCATTCTTAGTCATAAATGTCACATCCCCACAGGATTCCTTCTTGAATCTTGTGATTGTGCACCTGTTGAGGGTGTGTGGCACTGCAATGGTTCTCACTTGGATGGTTGGAAACACCAAGGATACTTCATCTGGACCACGCCTCTTCACCTAGAGAATACCCATACTTCGTTCTAAGCTACGACCAAGTCACACTCCTACTCTAGTGCAACTCTCTTGTATACTTAGATGATTTGTTAACAATTTTAACTCTTAGTAATTTAAGCATACAACCATGAACATGAAAAACCAATAAAACACTTGAAAAACAAACAAGAGACACACAAATATGGTGCAATCAGCACAAGACATGCCTAACACCCGACTAAGTTTTATTATTGTGAAACAATTAAAATATGAGCACTATTGGCTTGGTTTACAACTTGCAGAGAGTTTCACAACTCACCCCACCTCACCAAGACACTCATACATAGATTTGTCACACCAAGACTCATCTGTTGAAAAAAATTCCGCAGCTCCTGCAAAGCACCCTAAATGTGCTTCCACCACATACTCATCGTCTCTTCTTTGTCACAAGACTTCATAGAAACCTGTGGTTCTGTCTCATAGCATGGATCACTTAGATGTGCAACATGTCTTCCTTAAACTTAGTCCAAAGAAGGTCGCCCCAACCCTGTCCATAGAATCACCTCAAGGCATCATCAACCCTCCCATGTGGAGCCAATTCGCTCCTTGAGGGAGCTCGCCCCTCTTTATCCAAGTCTATTGAAAAACCTTGACTCTGATCTTTCTCTCCTCTTTATGCCTTCTGGTTGTGCACCCTTGTTATTTTATATGGACTCCAAACATCATCTTCTCAAGTTGTCGCATCCTTTGGGTGTGTTAGGCACCTTCACAAACCATCACACCCAAATGAACTAGCGCAACCCTTCATGGACTCGGTGCATCCAAACAAACCCATGCACTCATCAACCTTTGCATCCCTTGGGACCAGTGTGCCCCAAACTTGGGTGCACTTCTCATGTCAATGCACCCCAACCTCTTTTGTATGCCCTTTCCCTTGGTCGCTTATTCCCAATGCTTGGGAAATCCCCTTGGCATGTTTGTGCTCCTAAGGTGCCCACTTTCGCAACTGGTGTGACTCTTAGGTGTCGAAGAAACCCTAAATTCCATCTCCTTGAGGACTTGGGAAAGGGTGTTCATGCCATCCTAGTTGAATACCTTACATCTTCCCCCACCTCAAATCGTTGTTTTCCGCAAAAACATCCAAAAAATATGTGATCTCCAAGCCTCTGCTTGAACTCATTCCCCCTTCACAACTAATTCTACTGGAAACCCCAAGTTTCATGCCAACTGGAAACTCCAAATTCTGCCAAAGTGGAAACCCCAAGTTTCCAACTCGTACTGCAATCATCTATAGCCCGTGAAACCATATACACTACCCTCTTCCCAAAGTTGTGTGCGACCAATCTAATCGTTGTTAGAATTTTGGTATGCTCATTTAACCATAGACAATGTCACTTCATTTTCACCCAACCATAGGCAGTCACATATGCCACCCTTGAGCACACTAACCTTTACTTAGAATAATTCTGGCAAGCCTACTCCAGAACCAACAGATAAACCCTAGCCACAAAACTATTGCATCAAGAACACAATAACCATACAAAGATATCATACCTTACACCAAGAGAAGTATACAAGAGAAATACCAAAAAGACTGAGAATACTCCATGACAATTGTTGCACTACTCTCTCTCACTCAAGAAGAAGGGCACAAGTCTATGGAGCAGTTGAAACAACAACTAGTGTGCAAGTCTAAGGATTTGTAGTTGCAACTAAACCCACTAAGAAGATCGCCTAAGTAGGGCACATATTTTCCCCATATCAGATCTACAAATTTCTGAAGTTGCAATGCCAGTTCCTTCGTTCCAATTCCTTTGTGCCAGTTCTAGTGTCAGTTGTAGTCCTAGTTGCAGTGCCAATACCAGTTGCAATGAAAGTTTATGTGAAGTGTTTGGACTAATTTTTTTGTTGTCCTAGTGTGCCTTACTCTAGTACATCTCCAACTAACTTTATATTGCAAGTTGGAGCACTTTGAAGTTTTAGGGTTCGTCGTTGCTTTCCATTGCTGCAGGATGGTGTCGTTGTCTGCCGTTGTTTTCCAGAGGTATGTACTTGTATATGTTTAAACTATACCACTATATTGAGGGTGTTTTTAGGAGAATGGATCCTTTTTCCAAGCAACAATTGAGATCCAGAGGGATCTTAGATCCAACACATTCAAAGGAACACCAAACTCTAGGTATGCATATTAGGTTTGATATTCCTATATTGTTGCAGTTTAAGTAAGTGTTGTAACTAGAATAACAATCTTTAGAATTCTATTATTTATATTGTTGTTGATAGTTTAGTAACACTTGATTATTGTGTATGACTACCATTAATTAAATTATCATATTAATGATGCACTTGTTTACAAGATAAATTGATCTCCTCTAGGAGACGTTCTTGATTAACCTTGTTTTAGGCAGGTTATCTTGCAAATTCCATGGAGGTTACCATGGAAATAATATTGTTCTTGTTTCTTGTTCCAGGTAGGTCACATGTAATATCTCTGATAGGGAGTTATTTAAGGACAAAGTAGTTATAAAATTTAACAATCTTCTTGGAGCATCGATTGTATAGATCTAACTCTAGATAGAACATGTGAGTGAAAGTGTCAACTACCTTGACTAAGAATCCCTAGAAAGCGACTAGAAGTCACCATCACATGTCCATGGGAGCATGGATTAACATATCTCTCCCACGACCATGAGTTTTCTAGGATACACAGTTGGAAATACCTCCACCCCTCCTGATGGAACTAGGGTCAACACCTTATCATTGACCATATTGCGGCACTATTGTTGTTTTGAGAGCCTTGTCATCGAATATCTAGTCTAGGAAATTGTGCTACTTGTAAAACCTACACTTGCCCAAATATCATAGCAATGCATTTGAACCAATGAATAAATAACATAATAATGCTTCTTAGCATACAATTTCTCATTCAATTTCCACGACATCTGTCACTTTAGTATCACACTTATCTAGCTATCACATATCCCACTCAACCTATAGGTTAATTTACAATACAAGATCATGAATAGCCATAAAACTATTGACATGTGATTGTCGCATTACTCATCAATGAACAATGTAAGACAACTAGTTATTCAACATGTGCATGGTACTAATTGATTTGTTAAAATATATCATTCAAAATGGCATCCATGTAATAAAATATTTTATTTAAAAATTGCATGCTAGAAGTAAATCACACAATATCCATCATTAATCACATAAACAATAACTATTCACAATATTCACATATATGTAGGTCCACATGTCCATATATTGAATTGTCATTGTTCCATAGATAATAAGCAAGGAAATGTAAATAGGTCATAATGTACTTTAGCTACCTAAGTCAAAATGGGATGTTATAAATTTTCAATCTTCTCATTATCTCATGTTCCACACATTAAATTTTAACTAAAACAAGATAACCTTGCATTTGACTCTATTAATTCTTTACTTCCAATTCAAATTTGCATTCTAGAGCATTCTTAGTCATAAATGTCATATCCCCACAGGATTCCTACTTGAATCTTGCGATTGTGCACCTGTTGAGGGCGTGTGGCACTGCAATGGTTCTCACTTGGATGGTTGGAAACACCAAGGATACTTCATCTGGACCACACCTCTTCACCTAGAGAATACCCATACTCTGTTCTAGGCTATGACCGAGTCACACTCCTACTCTAGTGCAACTCTCTTGTATACTTATATGATTTGTTAACAATTTTAACGCTTAGTAATTTAAGCATACAACCATGAACATGAAAAACCAATAAAATAATTGAAAAAAAAACAAGAGACACGTAGATATGGTGCAATCAACACAAGACATGCCTAACACCCGACTAAGTCTTATTATTGTGAAACAATTACAATATGAGCACTACGGGCTTGGTTTACAACTTGCGGAGAGTTTCACAACTCACCCCACCTCACCAAGAGACTCATACATAGATTCGTCACACCAAGACTCATCTGTTGAAAAACATTCTCCAGCTCCTGCAAAGCACCCTAAATGTGCTTCCACCACATACTCATCATCTCTTCTTTGTCACAAGACTTCATAGAAACATGTGGTTCTGTCTCATAGCATGGATCACTTAGACGTGTGACAAGTCTTCCTTAAACTTAGTCCAAATAAGGTCGCCCCAACTCTGTCCATAGAATCACCTCAAGGCATCATCAACCCTCCCATGTGGAGCCACTTGGCTCCTTGAGGGAGCTCACCCCTCTTTATCCAAGTCTATTGCAAAACCTTGACTCGGATCTTGCTCTCCTCTTTATGCCTTCTTGGTTGTGCACCCTTGTTATTTTATATGGACTCCAAACATCACCTTCTTGAGTTGTCACATCCTTTGGGTGTGTTAGGGACCTTCACAAACCATCACACTCCATGAAAACTATTGCACTACTCTCTCTCACTCAAGAAGAAGGGTGCAAGTATAAGGAGCAGTTGAAACAACAACTAGTGTGCAAGTCTAAGGATTTGTCATTGAAGCGAAACCCACTAAGAAGTAGGGCACGTATTTCCCCCAGATCAGATCTACAAATTTCTGAAGTTTGAATGCCAGTTCCTTCATTCCAATTCCTTCATGCTAGTTGCAGTGTCAATTGCAGTTGTAGTGCCAACATCAGTTGCAGTGCCAACACCAGTTGCAGTGCCAACACCAGTTGCAATGAAAGTTTATGTGAAGTATTGGGACTAATTTTTTTGTTGTCCTAATGTGCCTTACTCTAATACATCTCCAACTAAATTTATATTTCAAGTTGGTGCACTTTAAAGTTTTAGGGTTCGTCATTGCTTGCCACTACTACAGGATGGTGTCGTTGCCTGCCGTTGTTTTCTAGAGGTATGTACTTGTATATGTTTAAACTATACCACTATCTTGAGGGTGTTTGTAGGAGAATGGATCCTTTTTCCAAGCAACAATTGAGATCCAGAGGGATCTCAGATCCAACACATTCAAAGGAACAACAAACTCTAGGTTTGCATATTAGGTTTGATATTCCTATATTGTTGTAGTTTAAGTAAGTGTTGTAACTAGAATAACAATCATTAGAATTCTATTATTTCTATTATTGTTGCTAGTTTAGTAACACTTGATTATTGTTGGTATGACTACCATTAATTAAATTATCATATTAATGATGCACTTGTTTACAAGATAAATTGATCTCCTCTAGGAGATGTTCTTGATTAACCTTGTTTTAGGCAGGTTATCTTGCAAATTCCATGGAGGTTACCATGGAAATACTGTTGTTCTTGTTTCTTGTTCCAGGTAGGTCACATGTAATATCTCTGATAGGGAGTTGTTTCAAGACAAATCAGTAAAGTGCAGAAACAAATTGATCTCCCTAGTTTCACCCTGAAACTAGAACAAAACAAGACAATATACTAAACTTTCCTTAGATTTCAGTTACCAAATAAGAAGAGGATCCAAAACATAGCTTTTAAATGTTGTAGACCTGACCTTGCCAATGTGATCCTAGCTTCATTGTAAGGCTTATGGAGAAGTATATGCAAAGAAATACAAGACAACAAAGACAAGAATAACAGAGTCTATTTGATATGAAACTATGTACATGATCAAGGAATCATATAATATGGACAAATAACATTCATATAGGAAATAAAAAGTATATATGTATTAAATAATGTGGAATAAAGATACAACTAGATGCCTTGATGTTGTTAGGTTCCTTCCAACAGTTCTTTGCTTCCCACACACTTATGCTCCACGGGTTCTGAGACTATAGATCTGACAACTACCTATGATCTCATCTTAACAAAGAAAAACTCAAAGCGACCATAGGCCCAAAAACTCCATATGAATTAGCTATAGTTGAAGCTAATACAAACTCTTGGCTAGACTAATATCTCATTAGTTGAATCTCTGTAACTAAGCTGAAGTTCCAAAAATTCTCTAACCATTCCAATGCTCACTCAAAAAAGCTAACTTTCCATGAGAACTCCCCTCCTTTTATAAGCTAAAAAGGAAAGGGTGAGGAGTTTAGGATGATCCCATGAGAACAAGGATGCGAATCAGATCCAAACTGATCGGAGGCCACCTTACCCTCAAAGTTCTATTCTAGAAGCATCGAGAAGCTTCTCTTTTTCTTCGTACGAGCGATCGTCACACCCTTAACACTGAGAAAACTGTGACAATGTTGTAGGCCACTGTGGTGCAACTTGCATCGATCTTAGATCGTCACACTCTTAACACTGAACAAGGTGCAATGATCCTTATTTGCAAGGTTTTTTACAAAGGAAAATATAATTTCATCTCTCTGGGAAATTTCATCTTCATTCTTCTTCAGGGATTAAGGAAATTGATCCTTCTAAAGATAAAGGATAGGTGTACATCATTAACGGTCATAGGGGTGATGAAAATAATGTGTAACGGGAGCTATAATGATGGTTGCAGGAGGCAACATGAAGCATACTATCTATTCATAGAGTTGCGCACATCCATGTAATGAAGGAGAAGAGGAGGTAAACACATGTAGACGGAGAAGATGACTCCGAAGACTATATAGCTTCAGAGGGAAAATGCAGACTCAGAGTGAGCCTAATCTCAAGGAGAGTCAGTTGTTGAGAGAATTTCATTCAGAAAGTATTCCTCTTTAGGTTCAAATTCACATTCATATGGGAGAGACATCCTCCATGACTAACAAATAGGAGACTAGATAAAAAAAAAAACTTCAGAGACATTGAGGAGATATGAGACCTCCTGGGAGGATTCCCTTGTTTCAGTGAAGGAAGCCAGTCAGAAGGACTAGGATGTGGATCTTTTACCTTGATTCTGAGACATGTACATTGGTTGAAATCAGAACATTTGTTGAGATACCTACATGGTATGAGTGGATATGAATTGAGATATGCCTCAAATGGAGATGTGAAGATGTAGGGTTATACAGATTTTGACTAGGCAGGGAGTGCATTGGATTGGAAGATTACTTTTGGATATTGTTTCTATTTGGGATCAGTGTGATCTCATGGTTGAGCAAGAAGTAGACACTAGTGGCACTCAGTACAACAGAGGTAGAGTATGTAGCAGCCATTTTCACAAGTCATAAAGAGTATGGATTCATAATTTCTTGTGGGTCTTCATTCGAGACATGATGCAGAAGGGACCAATGAATCTTCAGTACACATCCACAGATGAACAAATTGTAGAAATTCTTACCAACCTTTCATCCAAGGCGATGGACATATGGGTATCATCATGTAGACATTCTCCCAAATTGCTCATCTTGATTTGACCAAGGGAGAATGATACATTCACTCATAGGATTAGCCATGTTGATGTGGTTGGTGGTGAATGGCCCATGTAGTGTGTTTCTCCTATTAGTCATGTTGATTTGACTAAGAGTGGAAAGACTCGAGGTGCTCCAGAGACAAGATTAGTGTGATGTAGAATGTCCACTCTCATTGAGAGGGAGGTGTGTTGTTTCTTCTCATGCCGGCTAACCTCTTTGGCCAAGGGTTCCCTGGATTAGTCTTACAATTGAGGGGTTAATGCACTGTCGGAGCTGATGAGAGAAGAAACGTCACATGCATAGGTGTGAGGACTATGGGAGTAGCTTCGTGCTACTGGATGAGACTATAACTAAGGATGATGGAATATTGTAGTAGTTGTGTATGACTAGATGATTGGTTCATAGTTATAGAAACCTCGACTATGATTATGTCTAATGGCATATTGTAGTAACTATGTGTTACTAGCTGATTGTTGCATAATCATAGGTTTGAATATGGTTGATGGCATTGTAGTATATGTGTGCTACTATATGATTATTTCATAGTCATATGGATCCTGACTATGGATGAGGGCATATTGTAGTAGTTGTGTGCTACTAGCTGATTGTTGCATAATCATGGAGGTGGCAGACTATGCTTATGGTTGAGGTCATTTTGTAGTGGTTGTGTGCCACTAGATGATTGTTGCATAGTCATAGATATTGTTGTATTGTATGGTAGTAGCTTGTGTATCTATCATTTGATTGCAGGTGAGAGACATTGTGTCTCTGGATAGTAGTTGTGTGCCACTTGGAGTGGTTGTGCACCACTGGATAGTGGTTATGTACTACTATGGATCGATACAACTATGTTCTACTCAATGGCATTGTAATATCTATGTGCTACTAGTTGATTTCCATGGAGAGTACCAGTTCACATTAGGAGTAGCTAAGTGCTACTTGATTGCAGAGACTGTGACATACGATTCGAGCTACCAATGGCATTATGGCAGCTATGTGCTACCAGTTTATTGTAGAGTATTCAGTGGGCTACTAGATGAAGACATGATGAAATATGCCTCCCTAGATAAGAGGGAGTGTTGATGTTTTGGTAGTTGCGGGAGGATCTTTCCCTCCTAGATGACCTTTCTTAGATGCGAAGAATATTGTGGAAGCAAGTGAACCATTAAACATATGTGTGGAAACCCTAGAAGAGAAGTCAACCTCAAGAGAATAACATTAAAGTAATAATAGGATCTAGAAAGAGAAGTCAACTCCACTAAGTAAAGTCACATGGACAGGCTAATATAAATAAGGAAGAGCCTATCTCATTTGTACTCAGTCTCTCTCACTCAACAAGAAGAGTGCAAGTCTAAGGAGCAATTGCAACAACAACTAGTGCGCAAGTCTAAGGAACTACAACTTTAATAGAAGGAGGCACAAGTATGGAGAGAGTAGTGTATCAACTGTCGTGGAGTATTCTCAGTCTTTCTGTTATTTCTCTTGTATGATTATCTTGGTGTAAGGTACGATATCTTTGTATTGTTATTTTGTTGTTGCTGCAACAATTTTGCGGCTAGGATTTATCTATTGGTTCTCGAGTATTCTTACCAGAATTATTCTAAGTAAAGGTTAGTGTGCTTGAGGGTGGCATATTTGAATGCCTATGGTTGGGTGGCAATGAAATTAAATTGTCTATGGTTAAATGAGCATACCAAAAATTTAACAATCACAACCATAGAAAGACATCTCCTCCCCAACTCTGTCCTCAATGCCCAAGCTTCCACTATCTTGCTATGACAATCACACTCTATCATGTTGTTGTTGCTACCTCAACTACTGCTACAACCTTATGAAAAATTTCTAAGTGTTGAACTCATGTGAACTTGCTACTGCATTCATACTTCAACAAAATCTGCCATGTCTCCACACACTGCATGCCTCAACTCCTACACTGGTTGGGTAGTTATTCCAATAGTTGCATCCAATTCTTGAAATGTGCATCTCCATGCCCAAACTTAGTCTTTTCTATCTGCATCTCTGTCACACCATCCAACTCCAAAGGCTAAGGAAGGTGTCTACCCTTTTCTTATTTTTTCCAAATCCAATTTTCATCAAGGAGATCCTCCATAATGTCTAAGTGTTGCACTTCAAACCTACTGGTGCATCCCTACTTTGACATCTTAATGATCCTCTCATGCTCTAACTCTCCAAGTGTTGAAATTCCACATTCATTCCTTGAGAATGCACAACATGTCCAAATCCTAGTCACTTGCTTCTGCAATTCAGTCCTTCTGAACAACAACCTCATACAAAGGCAAGGTCACCTCTCACCTTGTTTCAATATGAAGTCGCCCCAAAACAAAGTCATCCATGAAAACTTGACTCCATTGTCCACCTCATGGCACAATTATCCAATCTTCTATAGCCACACATAGTCTGCATCACATCCAAGTCTACGAAGAGTCAAGGGAAATCACCATGCCTCTGCACGTCCAACCAATTCTACCCTTGTGACTCAAACTACGATCAATTCCACAATTCTGACTTCCTTGGCCGAATACTCCCCATCTTCATCTACATCTTTGGATAGGAAACATCTCATCTACTCCAAGAACCACACATTCAAACTGTCTTTGCTCCATTATGTCATCACCTTGCCATGATTCTATGTCTACCTCTCTATGCTTTGAAATTGTTAGGCTTCACCCTCAACCATGTTTCTCAAAGAAAGAGAAATTCCCATGCCTAAGTAATCTCTTCATGTTGCAATCTATCTATCCGCACAATCCTCAAAACCAAGGAAAGTCCTCGACTCACCTCCTTCCTTCAAGTCACCTCTTCACAACTCAAAATATACGATGAGTGTGGCCAACACACTCACACCCCTCAAACATCCCAACGAACTGTTAGAAGCGCTCTAAGTAGAATGAGTCACTCCCAAATAACTTCCATGCCTTAAGAATGTTCCAACCAATAATCCTGCTAACCTCAACCAATGATTATGTTGGATCTCTGAGTCATCGCACAATCAACCACATGTAACCAAGGTACACTCTGCATCATCCAATTTTCATACCAAAGGCGAGTGAACATGACGAAGACTGAATCTGGGGGTCCTTTGAATCAATTTTCTTGCAGGTTCGATTCTTGGACCTATGGGTTAATCATGCCCATGAAAAGGATAGATCACATCCATAGTAGTAATAAAACTTAGCAATCTTCTTTTGAATGCACCTTGGATCACATCTCAGAATCTCGATTTATCTCGACCTCACCTTGTGAATTTCGTAGGAACTTCACTACTCCTCATTCACGATCCCATGCTCTCTAACTCTAACCGTAGGAATTGATTCTTCTTTCCAAAACCTTGTCTCATGTTGTTTTGATCTTTGTCACAGGATCCTTTTACATTGTGCCCATTCCTTCACTTTGCCATGAGACCACAAGCTAAAACCATGCTCTAACTAGGGGATCAGATCCTGAGCTTTCCTCCCCTAAACATGAGCACCTTCACCAAACTCGAATACGATATGATTGGGGTCATAGGGAGATCATTATAACGAGAGTTCCAAACCATCCTCTGCACAGATCCTTAATCCTTCGAGTTATGATCCAATGAGTCACTAGACTACTGGCTTCGTCGGACGCCCGAGATATCTGGATCCTGGGACACTAGACCACCTGACTCCAACTCTATTCTCCTTATCAATCTCGATCTGGTTAACCACTACCAATTCATTGGGGTAATTGGCCACCCGGACATCGACCATCGGTCTCAACTCTATTTTAAAATGTGGTTCTAGTCCGATCTATACATGATAACCATTCATCTCCATGAGAATGGATGGCTTGATCTCCTCCTATAAGATATTGTTTAGAAATGTATCATTGTTGGTCCATCCTGTTATTGATGGTGTATTTTCTCTTATGCTACCTCCTCTCGTCCTTGGGCTTGCAACTATTTTTTTGTGGCTTCACACACACACACACTTGGAATCACAGATCTATATAGGATTTCCACTAACAAATTTACACACATGAAATTAAAACTCGAATATACACAACTACACAATTCAATTAACATCGAGCTCGATTACTTACAAAGGCCTCACTGGGCCTGTTCGCCCTCGGCCTAATTTATTTTTTTTCGTCCTCTATCTACTTACTATGCCCATAGGCTTACATTTAAACAAGAAAATACAATAAGCATAATATTGATCAGATCTGATCTATTCAAATCACTAAATTCTCTCAAAACAACAAACCCTATCACCGATTTCAAGGAAAATCATGTCCTCTCAACCATGTTGCACCTTCTAGAAGCTTCCATATTTTGACTTTGATTTGTGGGGGGAGTTTTCTCCTACATCAGACTCATAGGGTAGAAAAATTTCATGATCTCCTGATCATGTGTCTTCAGTTGCTGCATCATCTTCACTCCAATCTTCCTCCATCATTTCACCATATGCTAAGCTTCTCCTCATGCTCATCAGTGAGTTGCAACAAAGCCTCCAAAGTAACAAGTCTTCTACCTTGCTACACAATACCTCACTAAGATTCCCTCTTGAGCTCAGTCTTTTGTTATTCTCCTGGTTATCTCCTCTAGAACCTTATAAGCACTCCTTGCTCTAGGTTGTTGCAAATCTTCTCACTCTCACACAAATAAATATTTCCCTGCACTTTGATACCACTTGATGAAATCAAGTGTCACACTCTGATACCACTTGATGAAATCAAGTGCCGCGCTCTGATACCACTTAACGAAGACCAAATCTGGGGTCCCTCAAATTGATTTTCCTATGGGTTTGATTCTCGAACATGTGGGTTAATCATTCCCATGAAATGGATGGATCACATCCATAGCAGTTATAAAATTTAGCAATCTTCTTTCGAATTCAACTTGGATCACATCTCAGAATATCGATTTATCTCAACCTCACCTTGTGAATTTCATAGGAATTTCACTAATCCTCATTCAATATCCCATGCTCTCTATCTCCAATCGTAGGACTCAATTCTTCTTTCCAACACCTTATCTCATGTTGTTCTGATCTCTGTCGCAAGCTTCTTTACATTATGTCCATTCCTTTACTTCGCCACGATATCACGGGATAAAACCATGCTCTAACCGAGGGATTGGATCCCTAACTTTCCTCTCATAGACACGAGCACCTTCACCAAACTCCAATCTGATATGATTGGGGTCACCAGGAGATCATTATACTGATAGTTCCAAACCAGACTCTGCATAGATCCTTAAGCCTTCGAGTTATGATCTGGTGAGTCACTGGACTACTGGCTCCGTCAGACTCTTGATATATCAAGATCAAGGGAAATTGGACCACCTGAACCCAACTCTATGCTCCTTATCAATCTCTATCTGGTCAACCGCTACCAATTCATCGGGGTAATTGGCCACCAAGCCACACAGGCATCGACCATCGGTCTCAACTCTATTTTAAAATGTAGTTCTAGCCCAATCTATACATGATAACCATTGATCTCCATGGGAATGGATGGCTCGATGACCTCCTATACGATATCGTTTAGCAATGGATAATTGTCAATCCATCTTGTGATTGATGGTGTATCTCCTCTTATGCTACCTCTTCTTGTCCTTAAGCCTGCAACTATTGATTTGTGGCTTCACACACACATGCACTTCGATTCACATATCTATATAGGATTTCCATAACAGATTTACACACATGAAAGTAAAACTCGAAGATACACAACTACACAATTCAATTAGCATCGAGCTCGATTACTTATAAAGGCCTCGTTGGGATTGACCGCCCTCAACCTGATTTATATTATTTCATCCTCTATATGTTGATTGTTCCCACAATCTTACATTTAATAAGACAATACAATAAGGATTTGGAGGGGGGGAGAGTTTTCTCTTGTATCACACTCCCAAGGTAGAAAAATTTCATGATCTCCTGATCATGTGCCTTCAATTGATGCATCATATTCACTCTGATATTCCTGCATCATTTCACCATATGTTGAGCTTCTCCTCATGCTCAACAGTGATATGCAACAATGCCTCTGCAGTAACAAGTCTTCTACCTTGCTACACAATACCTCACTAAGCTTCCCTCTTGATCCTAGTATTTTGGTGTTCTCTTGGTTCTCTCCTTTGGAACCTTCTGAGCACTCCTTTCTCTAGGTTGATGTAAATAATCTCACTCTCATGCAGAGAAATCTTTCCCTGTGCTATGATACCACTTGATGAAAGAAAGTGTCTTGATTTGATACCACTCGACGAAGACCAAATCTAGGGGTCCTTCGAATCAATTTTTCTGCAGGTTCGATCCTCAGAACAGTGGGTTAATCATTCCCATGAAATGGATGGATCACATCCATAATAGCAATAAAACTCAATAATCCTCTTTCAAATGTTCCTTGGATCACATCTCAAAATATTGAATTATCTCAACCTCATCTTGTGAAGTTCATAGGAACTTCATTACTCCTCATTCACAATCCCATGCTCTCTAGCTCCAATCATAGGACTCGATTCTTCTTTCCAACACCTTGTCTCATGTTGTTTCGATCTCTATTGCAGGCTCCTTTAACAATGCGCCCATTCCTTTACTTCACCATGAGACCACAGGATGAAACCATGGTATAAGTGATGTATTGGATCTTGGGATTTCCTCTCCTAAACATGAGCACCTTCACCAAACTCTGATCCGATCTGATCAGGGTCATCGGTAGATCGTTGTTCTGGGAATTCCAAAACAGACATTGCGTAGATCCTTAAGAATATGAGTTTTGATCTAGTGAGTCACTATAATACCAACTCCATCATACTCTCGGAACACCGGACCACCCGACTCCAACTCTATGCTCCTTACCAATCTCAATCCATTTAGTCATTACTAGTTCATCAGGGTAATCAACCACCGGGGCATCGACCATCGGTCTCAACTTTGTTTTAAAATGTGGTTCTCGTCTAGTCTATACATGATAACCATTGATATCCATGAGGATGTATGGCTCAATCTCCTCCTACATGATATCATTTAGCAATGGATCGTCATCGATCCATCCTATGATCGACGATGGATCTCCTCTTATGCTACCTCCTCTCATCCTCAAGCCTGCAACTATTTATTTGTGGCTTCACACACACATGCACTTGGAATCAGAAATGTCTATAGGATTTCATCTTACATATTTACACACATGAAATTAAAACTCGAAGATACACAACTACACAATTCAATTAACATGGAGCTCGATTATTGACAAATGCCTCGCTGGGCCTGACCACACTTAACCTGATTTAAATTATGTTGACCTCTATCTATTGACTGTGCCTAAAGGCTTACATTTAAAAAAGAGAATACAATAAGGATCAAATATATTAGATATGATCTATTCCAATCACTAAAATCACTCAAAACAATAAACCCTATCACAATTTTTGAGAAAAATATTGTCCTCTCAACCAAGTTGCGCCTTCTGGAAGATTCTAGATTTTGACTTTGATTTTTTTTTTGGGGGGGTTCTCCTGCATTAGAAAATCACCCAAGTCACTTCGTATGTGTTCCTCCCATTCAGGTCAAATGCCAACAATTCCCAGTCGACTTCTTTACCGACTCCATCCATATCCTAGAAAAACTACCTTTCACCTCTGCAAGTGTCTCATACTTTGGCATTGTCATCGTGACTGTCAAGCCATCGCATGAACCAAAAAATCTAGTTTATGCACTAATGCACCAAGGTACCTCATCCATCCTCTCGAACTTGACAATTCTAGACCTCACTACCTACTTCATCACAATGAGCTATCCAATGTGCCTCATCAAATACTTAGGAAACTCCTCAAGTCACCTCCACAATTGCATCCAAATCTTCCTAAGTCCATCACAATGCACATCCAAGCAAGTTTCCCCACGATATCCTCACATTCTACCAAGTCAAGTAATCCCAACTGCTCCATGACTTCTTTGAATATGCACCACTTGAGTCACCCTCAAGTATGTCAACTTTCACCATGCAAAACATATTAAACTTGAACCACCAAGTCATTCTACTTCCCTTCAAAGAACTCACTGCAACACTTAGGAAATGAAAGAACTCAAAACAAACCATACCTTTCCAACGAAATTCTTGGTTGCACCCATGGTTCAAGTCTAATGTCATGGACCTTCACTTTCCCAAGCCATCAACTCTCCACATGAACTCCCCTCAATCACTGTTCGCAACTCCACAAACCTACATAGAACCTTCGTTGCGATACAAGGCTGAGTCCATCCATCCAGTTCAAAAATACATCTAAGTCCCAAACTTTCCATGCAAATAATCAAATTCATCTCCAATGTATTGTTGTCTCTACACCATGCACACACCACCTGATTACCAAGGCATATTGTTGTTTATTGAATTGTGTAACTTTGCAAAGAGTCACCTCATCCAAAGGTTGTGTTCAACCCACTCGTCCATCAATCCATGTCAACTCAACTGTTGTTCTCGGTGATGCACAACACAAAGACGTCATGATGAAAATGTTCCCAACCAACTACCTTGTTGCTCTAGGTCGCATCAAGTTGTCTAAATCCCCTAAGTGCTTCAAATCATTGTATGGCCACCTTCCTTGTCTTGATTTTTCACAAAGGTGTGTCCTCTTCATCACAACCCAAAATTGCTCTACTTTTGTGATCACCCTCTGCGATCACTTATCTAGTTAGATCTGCAACAAGTCCTACAACAAATTTTTTGTTTGTCTACCTTTCCCAAGTGCTCGTTTCACCCAATGAACTTTGTTCTTGATCTTCTCAAGATGTGCACATAGGTCTATCACTTACTTCCGTCACAAATCAAACCAACCAAGTTTGTGCTTACACTGTCTCTACGAAAGGTCAATCCACCTTACCGAACTTTCACCAAGTTTGCACCTAAATTGCCTCTAGGTTCTACTTTGCAACAAGTCCCACGATAAACGTTGTGATCATTCACCCTGTCCAAGTTCTTATTTCACCACAAACTCTTCTCTCAGTCTATACAAGGTGTGTGCCCATATCAACCTTCCACTGCACTATCAACTGGAACCTTTGTTGTAATTCTAATGTGTAGTCTTTGCAATGAACCAATTCACTCCATCGAACTGTCCACCAAGTCTATGAACGTTCCCACTGAATTGTCTTTGCAACAAACTGTGAAACCAACTGTAGTGCACCTCAACACCACCATTTTGACTATGGTAGTGGTGAATAGCCAAACCTGCTCTGATACCATCTCTGTCATGAAGTTGACAGAGTCATGAAGAGCTCACCAAATTGTCTTCAAATTTCTATCTAATACCATCTGTCACATCCCCATAGGATTCCTGCATGAATCTTGTGATCGTGCACCTATTGAGGGTGTGCAACATTGCAATGATTCTCACTTGATTTCTTGTAAAATCTAAGGATACTTTGTTCGGACTACCCCTCTTCACCTAGATCATACCCATACTCCATTCTAGGTTATGGGAAGGTCACACTCCTACTCTAGTGCAACTCTATTGTATACTTAGATGATTTGTTAATAGCTTTAACACTTAGTCATTTAAGCATACATCCATGAATATGTAAAACTAAGAGAACACTTGAAAAACAAACAAGAGACACAAAAATATAGTGCAAGGGGCACAAGACATGCCTAACACCTGGCTAAGTCTTATTATTGCGAAACAATTACAATATGAGCACTACCAACTTGATTTACAACTTGGTAAAATTCACATGACTCACCTCACCTCCCAAGACACTCATTCAAAAAATTTTCACACCAAGAATCACCTGTCACAACAAATTTCACAACTCCTCTGGAGCACCCCAAACATGCATCCACCACATACTCACCATCTCTTCTTTGTGACAAGACTTCACATAGACCTGTGGCTCTATCTCATAACATGCCTCACTCAAACCTGCAATAAGACTTCCCCAAACTCAGTCCAAAGAAGGTCACACCAAGTATGTCCACATAATCTCCTCAAAGCAACACAAGTCCTCCCATGTGGAGTGACTTGGCTCCTTGAGGGAGCTCTCCCCTCTTCATCCAATTCTACCACAAAACCTTGACTCTAATCTTGCTCTCCTTTTTGTGCGCCCTTGTTCTTTTGTATGGACTCCAAACATCATCTTCATGAATTGTTGCGTCCTTTGGGTGTGTCACACCCCTTCGTGAACCATCATGCCCAAACAAGTTAATGTGCGCCTTCACGGACCAGGTGCACCCAAGAGAACCCATGCACTCATAAACCTTTATGTCCCTTTGGACCGACGCACCGCAACCTTGGGTGCTCTCCTCATGTCGTCGCAACCCAACCTCTTTGGTACACCCCTTCTCTTGGTCGCTTCCACCCAATGCTTTTCCCCATGCTTGGGAAATCCCCTTGGCATGTTCATGTTCCCAAGGTGCATACTTTCCAAACTAGTGCAACTCTTGGGCATCATAGCAACCCAAAATTCTATCTCCTTGAGGAATTGGGCAAGGGTGTCTACACCCTCCTTGCCGAAGAGCTTACAATAAACAATTTTTTTCCTCATTTATTCTTTGGAATTAGTTTTGGGTGTAATCCCTAGCAATGATATTTCATGCAATCATTCTTCAAGCGATGTTCACAATTCTTTGGTGTTGTTGAACTACCTTTATTTCAAGATGTAATCCCTAGAAATGATGTTTCATGTGCTTGTTCTTCAAACAATGTTCACAATTCCTTGGTCTTATTGAACTACCTTCAATGTATCAAGTGTTATTTGCATGATTCCTTCCACCTCTCTTCTTATGAATTATATCTTTAGGGTCCATGCACTATCATTGTTTGGAGCATCATCGACAACTATCATTTTCTTCCTACATGTCTCAAGAAATATAGCTTTTACACTAACCATATTGATGGAGTACACTTTAAATAGGGATACATCATACTGCAAATAAAAATGAAGGCATCCAATGTACTTCCCAGCAACTTCAAGAAATCTTTTCTTATATCCATATAAATGGTTTATCATTGCAAAATAGCAGTGTGTTATTTTAAACTTAGTGTTGACTTTGCTATAAACTCTCACACTAAATCTATTTTTCTCATTCATATACCGTAGGGTAAAACTACTTTAAAAAATACTTAAGCTTTTCCCAATATGTAACTAGTGATTGTTTCCTTTATGTATCCTTTGGTTATAATCCTCCCACCAAAGAAGGGCTTCCCTCATCATCTTGAAGTGAGCGAAATAGATTTTTTTTCTCAACATTTAGACCGTGCTCGTCAAAGCAAACTTCTAACTAATCTAGTTATCAAGTTTTTCAACATCGACAACATTGTATATGGATAGTACATCATGTCTTCCTACCACCTTAAAAGGCATAATTGAGACTTATCATCACCTAACCCAAATTAATGAGGATTTAATATATCAACCTCTTCATCTATAGGTTCCTTAACAATTGATCAGTTAAAGTTTATATATTTGTTGTATTTTAGATAAACCATATTGAAACTAAATTTCCAACTTTAACAATTGATCAATTAAGGTTTATATATTTGTTGTATTTTCCTCCATTCTAGATAAACCATATTGAAACTATTGTCTCTCCACATCATATGCCTTCTCAGATTCTAATTGCTTGATCTTTGAATTGCTTAGTCCCATGAGTTAAAGGTCCTTGTAGAGGTTATCCACCTACTACGAACTATCTTCAGATCTATGCTATGCACAGACTTTAGCAATTTAAGAGTCTTAGTTTGTCTACTTATAACCGTAAAGTGCAATCATACTAATTTTATACATTATTCCTAATAGGTGAGTTAGTAGCTCCCAATGGCACTCACAAAATGGATTTAATAACCTATTGACTAATTGCAGACACAACTAAACAACATAGAATGTAAAATGTGCATATAATTACATAATAGGATGCAATGTTTTAAACTCGAAAAAAAACCATGGGTAATGAAAGCTCCAGATAGTGATTAAGCTTCAATTCAACAATTACATTTATTTTTGTGTTTTCATTAAAGGGGAAACTACCCTTTTGTCTTACAATACAGATTGTAACAATAAATAACTGTGAGATAAGGTTTGTCTCACACTAATGCACAACTTGTGTTTCTATCCAAACTTCATCCAAGCTCATATGTCTTCAAGTCTGTCTACATATTGGTTCATCCAAAATAGTGCACTCAAATTCCAAACTTTAAAATTGACTTTGAATTAGAAAACCAACTCATTAAATCTTGACCCTATTGAGTTCCTAAATGTTTATGCTCCAACTATCTTCAATCAAGAAATCATTATGTTGGAGGTTTCATTGGCCCAACTTTTTTCTTAGCAATATCTCCATTGGTAATTTAACAAATGCCTGTCATTGTGGCATCACCCATTCAACATATGTAATTTTGGCTTACCTTTCATTATTGGTCTCTTTTGAATGTTATCTTGTAAATTTCAATGACACGGTTTTACTTCAACTCTCATCGAGTTGATTAATGATTAGTTAATTTTGGTTGCAATTAAATTATGGTTAGTCAATGGGTGTCTAACTGACTTTTATGGGTAGTTCATTATCAATTGCACTGTTGCTCGTCGTTGATTTAGATTTCATTGATTGATATTTGACTTCATATTGAATATGGGATTGAATAATGCCATGTCAAAAGGAACTTTGCCGACTTGTATTCCATAGTGGTCGATTTCCCTTGGTTTGTTGAATTGGTTATGTTGACTTTTGATCCACGAGATTTGGTTCATTTAATTTTATGACTTACTAAGTTATTCCAACTGACATTGTCTTTCCGACTTGCACACTTATTTAATGTTAATATTTAGGAAATTTTTGATGTCACCTCACTATAGTCATTGACAAATTCTAGTTCTATTAGAATTTTTTATTCAATCCTTCACAAATCGAACAATCTCTTCAAGTAATTTAAACAAAGAGTTTTTGTGGATCACTAGGGTAAGAAATGTTTGGTCTTATATGATTCATATCAGTGGAGCGTGTTTGTGTCATTGGTGATTTATCAAGTCTTGTCCTCCAAATTCAAGTTACACTAAATATATAATTACAAATGACATGTACCAATAATGTAGGAGGTTAGAGAGAGTTAACTGCGTATTTTGGGTGTGCCCTTTTTCTAAGTCATATTGGAATAATTTCCATGAAAAAATTCAATCTAATAAGCTTATAGGGGTTCATCCATTGGAGAGACATCTTGAAAATGGTAGGAAATTAGTTTTGAACTATTACATTAGTACTTGGCAATGTTAGAGTGTGACTTTAGATGCTTACTTTGTGGTGCATTCATTTTGAAAGCATCTGTTAGGGTGTGATGGGTTTGCAAAATCATCTGCGAATATTGCAAACGATAATTTAATGTCATTATTTAGGAAATGTTCAATGTTGACTCACTATAACCATCAACAAACTCTGGTTATATTATAATTTTTTACTTGATCTTTATAGATTAATCAATTTCTTCAAATAAATTACCTAAACAATGATTTTCAATGGATCACTAAGATATGCAATGTTTGGTCTTATAAGATTTCCTATCAATTTGTGTGGTTAACGATTCATCAAAACTTGTCCATCAAATTCAAGTTGACTAAATATAAAAATACAAATGACACGTGCCAATGCCAATGATGTAGAAAACTATAAATTGTTAAACATCTATTTTGGAAATATCTTTTAGAAAACCAAAACCATATTGGAAGAGTGTCCATAACAATTATTATGTAATCAACTTATAAGGGTGCATCCATATGAGAGCCACCATTCTTTAAAATTGTAAAACATTAGTTTTAAACCATTATATTAATATTTATACATTTATCTGCTCCACCCTCATTATATTAATATATATGCTCCACCCTCGTTATATTAATATTTGGGAATCTCTATAGACACTAACTTTATATGCTTGGTATATAAATGTTTGTTAGGATGTGGTGGCTTTGGAGAGTCATTTGTGAAAATGGCTTATATTCATTTTGAAAATGTTTGTTAGGATGTGGTGAGTTTGGAGAATCATTTTTGAAAATTGAATCATCTTTGAAAATTGCTTCAATGATTAGTGTACCAAAGAAATGTTTATTTACTAAGAGAAAACATTAAAAAAATAAAAAAAATATGTTTTATAAGCTCACTTATCCCTCATTGGTTTTTTATTTTTTTCTTGACTTTTATGACACAAAAGCATTTCTCATTACACAGTGAAGTAATAGTGAAGTAATGATATTCTCTACGACCAAGCAAGAAAATACGAAAATTAGGATCAAGCGATTGACTTGAGGCGGAGGTCATGGTCACGATAAACATTAACTGAATTAAAATAATGAACAACTCAGCTCGACTCCGAGTAAAGTCGTCCCTAGATCTAACCATGGTTATTAGATAACCCAAATACGCAGATTATGAAGCTAACAAACAAACGAACATCAACACATTAAATAGAATCGCACATAAATTGAATGCTTGGACATATTTTTTTCCTTTGTCAAACTGGCAATGGCCATTGCGTATGATCTCCACCATACTGTATCCTATCCAGCAAAGCCGTTCCATCGAATGCCCCAGATGTTTTCATGGCTGTGTTTTCTTTGTTTGAATTCTATTTGTGCGTTGGCCCAATTCAACGACTTTGTTTTTAATGGATTCAGAAACAGTAATCTGAGCCTGGCTGGAATGGCCAACATCAATCCCGCGGGAGTCTTAGAGCTCACAAACGTCACACAGTTGATGTTGGGCCATGCCCTCTATCCGTTTCCCTTACACTTCAAGAATTCTTCGAATAATTCCACTCTTTCTTTCAGTACCACCTTCGTTATGTCTATTGTCCCGCGGTACCCGACTCTTGGAGGCCACGGTATAGCCTTTCTGTTATCCCCGTTTAAGGGATTGCAGAAAGCTTTGCCCAGTCAGTACCTCGGCCTCTTCAATGCTACCAGCAATGGGAAAGCTTTTAATCATATATTTGCGGTGGAGTTCGACACTGCTAAGGATTTTGAGTTTTTGGATATTGATGATAACCATGTGGGTATCGATATCAACAGTCTGATATCGAATATGTCTACAACGGCTGGGTACAGAACTAGTAATGGGACAGTTCAAGAATTTAATCTGAAAGCTCAGAAGAGCATTCAGTGCTGGATAGATTTTGATGGTGCAGAGAATAGGCTTAATGTAAGTGTTGTACCAGGGGGTATGCCCAAACCTAATCGGCCATTGATATCTATTCATGTTAAACTCTCGGATGTCCTTCTTGATTATATGTATGTGGGTTTTTCAGCATCCACAGGGCTGCTTTCTAGTGCTCATCGCATTCTCGGATGGAGTTTCAGGATGAATGGGCCTGCACAGGACCTTCAACTCTCAAAACTTCCTGAGATCACATATGCAAATTCTATGGTGAAGACGAGAAGGTTCAGAATTGGGGTATCATTAGCTGCTGTGGCTCTCATGGCTGTTGCAACTCTGGCAGCAATTCACGTTATTAGGAGGATTAGACAGAGCAAGGTGACTGAAGAATGGGAGCTTGAATATGGGCCTCATAGATTTCCCTACAATGAACTTAAAGTGGCCACAAAGGGATTCAGGGACAAAGAGCTGCTGGGGATTGGAGGTTTTGGGAGGGTTTATAAGGGTGTTATTCCCAGCACTAGGCGGGAAGTTGCAGTGAAGCGGGTTTCGCATGAATCCAAGCAAGGGGTGAGGGAATTTGTTGCAGAGATTGCGAGCATTGGCCTGCTTCGGCACAGGAACTTAGTTCAGCTTCAAGGTTGGTGTAGGCATAAGGAAGATCTTCTGCTTGTCTATGATTATATGCCAAATGGTAGTCTTGACAAGCTCTTGTTTGGGAGTACTCAGAATATGTTGACTTGGTCACAGAGGTATAAAATTTTGAAAGGGGTTTCTTTGGCTTTGCTTTATCTTCATGAAGAATGGGAGCAGACAGTAGTCCATAGAGATGTCAAAGCAAGCAATGTATTATTAGATGAAGATTTGAATGGTAGGTTGGGAGACTTTGGGCTTGCTCGTTTATATGAACATGGTTCAAATCCTCACACCAGCCATGTAGTTGGAACTATTGGCTACCTTGCTCCAGAGCTTCCTCGTACTGGTAAGGCCACAACAAGCACTGATGTGTTTGCATTTGGGGCTTTATTGCTTGAAGTAGCTTGTGGAAGAAAACCCATTGAGCCAAACACGTCTCCCGAGGAATTAGTCTTGGTGGACTGGGTTCGGGAGTTGCATTCCAAGGGAAAGCTTTTGCAAGCAGCTGATCCTAGACTTCTTAATGAGTACCCTGTTGAAGAAGTTGGGCTCGTTCTTGAACTGGGTTTGCTGTGTTCCCATCCTCATCCCGAAGCTCGACCTAGCATGAGAGAAGTAGTGCAAATGCTTGGGGTCGATAAACCACGTCCTGTGCTACCTTCTGATCCTCCTTTGGCAGACACACTTACAAGAAGTGAACATTTTGATGAATTCAATGTTGCGTTTTCTTCATACAAGCATGACTCTTCTATTGCTATCTCACATGCTAGCAGAAGCTCAGATAGGAGGCCAGTCTTCACATCCGATGGAACATCACCACTTTCACTACTAGCAGGAACAGATTGAAAGGTGTGTAACTAATACAAGTCATTGAGTGACTGGTGTTGGAAAAACGTACTTATTTTGGTCTGTTGGTGCATGATCCCATGTCTTGTTTATTGAGTTACTTCCTTTTCAAACAAACTAAGAGATGGACTTCCAGATATACAGAAGTTGGAGTTTTCCTTTTGATTTATCAGAAAACAAAGCTAGCAGATCTGCAGTCTGTAATTCTGTAATTGCTAACTGTAGACAAACTGTGTGCAGTTTACTGATCTTCAAAGAGAATTTGATGCAACCAAATGTAATGGAACTTCTGTTTGTGGTTTTTCTTCATTTGACCCGGTTTTTTTATCTCAACAAATGGCTTGAGTTTGAGATTGTCTGAGACAACAGAGAATGTAAATTTAGAGGTGAATTTCTTCTATGATGTTTGAGTTATACTTACAAGTCACAAAACAATAACAATGTGTGTTGAGTTTCTTTCGAGTGTTAGGGTATGCCCAGTTACGTTATCTGTGTAACTAGCAGTTTACATTGATTGTATATGAAATGTGTAAAGAAATCTCCGGATTGCTTTCTTGTGTTTTAGAAGCAAAGGTGTTTTCCAATTGTATTTCTGATTTTAGGGGCGGTGTTGTTTCTATGTTTGTACATTTTTTATAAAAGAAAAGAAAATAAGGCAAAAAATCATTTGTTCCCTGTTTAAAAGAAAAATTGTTGCTGTGAGTGCTTCTTTGTTATGTTTTCTAATATTTTGAATTTCATGTTTATGTTGACTATCTTTGTGCTGTAGTTTCTTCTCTATTTTTTACAGGTTGCTCTCAATGTTTAACAATTAGTATCAAAGTGGTTGTTGGCTTCAAAGGGAGGTCTTTGTTGCCAAGCTAAGGAAACTTGGTTTGTGAACTATTGGGTTGTTGAGGCCTTGTTTTGAGGTCTTTATTGGACAACTAGACAAATCTAATTGTCCAGGTCTAAGTCACATGGTTTGGGTTTGAGTTCGGGTTCGACAACACATAGGTTTGGTTGAGGTTAGGCATTAGGTTAGTCTCTCTCTCTCTCTCTCTCTCTCTCTCTATATATATATATATATATATATAAACTTTAAAATGAAGTATAACATAAAACATCAATGAATATAATAAATGTTTCGATGGACATGGAAACTTCAGGGATATATTGCGAGATTAAACTCGGACACGAGGTTATGAGCTTAAGCTACAGACTTTGTCAACGGCCATGAGGTTTGACAAACCTCAACGAACCTCAATTTTTTTTTAGGTTCACCGAATTTTGAACCTTCAGATTGAAGTTTGGCGAACCTTGTGACATAGGTATAGGTAATGGAGCTCAAACTGGATAGTGTTGTGTTGTTGTAGCAATGATTTTTTTGAGGTTGCTAGCTTCAGTGAGAGGTTGGGAAGATATATGTGGTAGGAGAAATAACATCTAGACATTCAAACAGTGAGAAATTCAATGACCACAACTTCAATTAGTGGAAATTGAAGATGGAATGTTTGCTTATTGAAAGAGAGTAGAAGGAAGTTGGCACAAAGGACACAAAGCTTGACACTGCAAAGTAGGAGGATTGAGGCAAGATGAATAATAAGACCATGGCCTTGATTGGTCTTAATCTATTCGATTATGCATCAATGAACGTGTTAGGAGAAACTACAACAAAGAATCTTTGGGATAAGCTTGGCTCGTTGTATGAGGATAAATCCCTCATGAAATTGATATTCCCATGGAAGAAGTTGTACACTCTAAAAATAAAGGATGGTGATAGGGCTATAGATCACCTTAATGCCTCCATTACCTTTCTTAATCAACTCAAGGTCATTGGTGATTAAGTAAAGGACAATGAGTGATAAATAGCCTTGCTTTGTAGTCTTTTGAATTCTAGGGAGAATTTAATAGTTTCCATCAATGGAGCTACAAAGGTAGAAATCTCAAGTTGGATGAGATTGTAGGTTAGTTGTTGCAAGGGGAGATGAGGAGAATAAATTTTGAAATAAACATTGATTTAGAAGCTTTGGTGACTAGGGGTCTATCTGAGGAGTGAAATGATGGGAGATCTAGTGGGAGGAAATCTAAATCTAGAGGAAGATATGCAAGTAAAAATAGTTAGTGACAAGAGTTGACTTGTTGGAGGTGCCATCAAAGAGGGGCCAGGGCACAAGAAAAGCGAATGTAAGGCCGATATTTCGAAGGACAAAGAAGCAAATAATGAGGATTCATTTTCCTAGATTTCTAGTCATGAGGGAAACATGTATCTCTCTTTGGCATGTTTCTCAACCAATGCCTATGAAGATGCATAGTTGATTGATTTGGGAGCTTCCTTCCATATAACTCCTCACATGGAGTGGTTCATGGATTATGAAGAATATTTCTTGGAGATAATTTTAGTTCTGAAATTGTCATACATAGCAATGTGAAAGTCCAATACAAAGATGGATTCACAAAACGGATTCCCAATGTGCAACTTGTGTTGAGATTGGAACGAAACTTACTTTCAATGAGCCAAATGGTTGATGTAGGTGTTTATACAATCTTCCTTTAAAGGGAGTTGTAAATCGGTTCGAGGGGCTATGCTTTTGGCCAAGGGTTTTGGCTTGGAACTTTGTACAAGTTGGACGTGACTACTCAAGTCATGGGTAGTCACAATGCAGTGTCAATGAAAAATGAAAAATCAATGATAGTGTTGAAGACATCGAACACCATGTTGTGGCATCGTTAGATGGGGCATCTTGGTGAAAACAACCTATGAGAGATTTTCACTAAGAAGTTTGTCCATGGAATTGATAATGTGAATGACTCTTTTGAGTTTTGTGAGGCATGTGTGCTCTAAAAGAAGAAGAGGGTTCATTTTTCCTTGAGTAACAAGAGAGCTCAAGAGGTGCATGAGTTGGTGCATTATGATATTTTTGGGCCTATGGATGAGATCTCCATTAGAGGATCTCACTATTTTATCAATTTCATCGATGAGTTCTCATGGAAGTCATGGGTTTAATTCATGAGGAGGAAAAGTGATGCGCTCGAAGTATTTAAAACCTTTGTTGCCTTGGTTGAACAGAAAAGTGGGAAGAAGGTGAAGGATTTGAGAAGTGACTATAGTGGTGAATATAGTTCCAATGAGTTCAAGGTTTTTCACAAATATCATGGTATTGCAAGGAAAAATACCACCCCTCATACTCATGAGTAACATGGCGTTGTTGAGAGGTTGAATTGAACCTTGATGGAGAAAGCACAAAGCATGGAAGTGGATGTTGGTTTGAGCAAATATTTTGGGATGAAGTGGTTGCTACAACAAACTGTTTGACCAAAAGATCACCTAGTTCAGTTTTGGGTGACAAGACCCTTGGAGAGACTTGGAGTGTAGAGAATCCCTTTGTTTCACATCTTAGGGTTTTTGGGTGTGAGGATTACATGCATGCATATAAGGTGAATAGGAAAAGGATTGAGAAAAAATCAATCAAGTGCATCTTTATTGGGTATATAGAAGGAGTCAAGGGCTAGAAGTTGTGGATTTTATTTGAGGATTTTCATACCATAGTTGGAATGTGATCTTCAAGGAGGAGAAATCTTGTGAAAATCAATATGAAGAATTTGTATCAGTATAAAATGTCCAACATATAACAATTTTGGATTTCCAATATGGGGCTGAAGATCAAGTTGAACAATTTTCATAGGGGCCTAATGTAGAAATTCTCAATGAAGGAGATGAAAATTTGTTATTAGGACTCGATGAAAATATGCATCCCAAACATGATCAATTTGATCAAGATCAAAATTTGAAGATGAGCCTTTGTGAGTGAAAGAGACCTGAGAAGTATGGCTATGGGCCAATTGATTTTAGTTATTTTGCTTTATCTTCCATGGGTGATGAGTTAAGAAATGTCAAAGAGGCTCTTAATGGTGAAAAGGCACTGTACTAGAAGTGAGCCATGGAGAAAGAAATGACATCCTTGGAATAGAACCAGAGGCTTTGCTTTTGCAAGTCTTAATTGAAGGAAGGAATGAGATTGGATGCAAATCCATGGGCATTCAAGAAGTATAATGTAGATGGTTATGTGGAGTGGTACAAGGCTCATTTGGTAGCAAATGGATACTCGAGTGGAATGTGCTGATTATGAGAAGACCTCTCTAGTAGTCAAGATGGCCTCTATTAGGCTATTGTTGGAATTAACAACTACTTATGATTTAGAAATGGTGAAAATGGACATGAAGACAATGCTTCTTCATAGTGGCCCTTTAAGAAGAAACCTTCATGAAGCAACCAAAAGGATTTGTGGTAGAAGGGAGAGAGGACACGATGTGCCGGTTGAAGAGATCATTATATGGCTTGAAGTAGTTCCCAAGACACTGATACCAATGGTTTGACAGACATGTTGTCGGAAAAGGGTCTAAAAGAAGTGAAACAAACCATTGTGTTTACTTCAAGTGAGAAGGTAACAACTTCATTATTCTAGTCTTAGTAGTTGATGAAATTATTTTGATTGGTGATTGTAAGAAGCTAGTCAAGAAAACTAAGCCCCTTTTGTCACATGAGTTTGACATGAATGAATTAGGTGAGTTGTACTATTGTTTGGGAATTGAGGTGAAAAGAGACGACCAAAGCATGAAGTTATATATCATCCAAATAAAATATGTGGAAAACACACTTGAACTTTTGAGGATGGATACATGTAAACCAACTTGCACTCCATCTCACTATGGAACTGATTTTATCAACTAACATTAGTCCTAAGAGAAAACAAGTGTAAGACAAGATGCAAAAGGTGTCATATGCTAGCGCAGTTGGTAGCCTTATGTATGCATTGGCATGCACAAGACTAGATATTGCACATGTAGTGGGAGTTGTAAGTAGGTATATGCAAAATCCAAGGATATATCATCGATAATTTTTTCAAAGGACTCTATTTAAGTACCTATGGGGCACCAATGACTATGTTATTTTTTATCAAGGAGATGGAAGCAATGATCTTCATATGCATGGGTTTGTTGATGCTAACTAGGAAAGTGATGTAGACAATGCAAAGTCCACTAGGGAATATATATTTACATTGTTTGAAGGAGATGTGAGTTGAAAGAGTAAGAGGCAACAACTGGTTTCCCCTAGTACTAGCGCAAAGTACATTACAACTTTATAGGCTTCCAAGGAAGTCATTTGGTTGCAATAGTTATGTAGTGATATTAGAATTGTACATGGGCCCATGCCTACTTGTTATGACAATCAAAGTGCAATTTCTCTATCAAATAATCCCAAGTTTCATCCACGAACAAAGCATATTAGGGTGAAATTCCACTACATTAGAGAGGTGGTGGATCCAGTCAGGTAACTATACTAAAAAATAGGACTCGAGATAATGTGATAGATTATTTAATTGAGGAAAACGATGGAATGAAATTTCCTTGGTGTTGGGAAAAGTGGGGATTCAACCTTGGTTAATGTAACTACCAAGTGAGATATTATTAGGATATTGCCAATTTCATCATATGTGTAACTAACAGTTTCCATTTGTATATAGAATGTGTAAAGAAATCCTTGGATCACATTCTTATGCTTTAGAAAAAAAATTGTTTCCTAATATCAAGGGCAATGTTGTTTCTAGATTTGCACATTCTTTACAAAAAAAAGAAAACAAAGAAGACAATCATTTGTCTCCAATGGAAAATTAAAACAAAACACAAAAAAAACTTCTTTGTTGTTGTGTGTTCTTCTTGTATGGTTGTTTAAATATTTTAAATTTCCTATTTATGTTGAATATCTTTGTGTCGTAGATTATTCTCCATTTGTTGCAGGTTTCTCTCTCAGTTTAACATCCATTAAAATGGACTCACACATTTTTTAATCATTTTTGTATGAATGTAAATTGAAAAACAATAGGAATGTTTAGTTGACATATATATTTTGTTTGTTTAACAAACAAAAGTGAACATAAAATTCTAGCAATAATAACATATGTGTGTCAGTGTTCTTCACTCTCCAATAAGGAAGTTCAATACAAACCCAAGTTTGGTAACACCAAGTCTAGAAACCACTCAATTTCATATCTAATTGGTCCTTTAAGAGGAATCTCTTTTATGTCCAAAAAAACTTCATGATATCTCATCAATAGTTTACCAAGCTTATTTTTTTCCTCAACAAAGCAATTGCCTTATAAAAGTTAGGTTTGGTTATTATTTGCCTTTGGCTTCTATTAGGGACCTAACCTCCCTAACCCCTCATGTAGGTAGAATAATATATTTTCCATGTAATATAGGCCGACATTAGTTATTAAGGCCTATTTAATAATGTGAACAAGTCTAATGTAAAAAGACTAAATATAATCTTCCACTTCTAGAAAGATCTTCTTCTATAATGTTCTTTAGAAGATAGAATTAATATAAATAAGAGTAGGAGGCATGAGAAAGTCTTGTCTTGAGAATTATTGTAATAGAGTGTTTCTCTGCTAGAGGTTTTCCCCTTGAAGAAGCAAGTGAACATTGATTTCTATCAATAAAGGTATAATTTTTGGTGTGTTGGCTCTCTACTTTTTGTTGTTCCACTAGTAATTGGTGCTATATTTCTGTTTATGCTATTTATAATACATCTAGTACCTAACAAGTGGTATCATAGCACTTTCCTCTGCATAAATTGTGGGAATTTTTTTTCCAGGGTAGAAACGTGTATTGTTGATGACTTTAAAGCACGAAAATTTGTCGCTTAGGGAGTAAAACTACGGTGGGGAAGACTACATGCAGAAAATATAGATGGTTTCACGGGTTTACTTAGAAACAAATGTTTCACCTTGTTGGAAACCTCTGTAACCGATGTTGGTACCCCTCGAGTAGTACTGCAGTAGACAAAATCTGAAGACAACCATCACTGCCACATACCGTCAGGTATATTGGGAGTCCCCTAGGTCTCTTGAAACCATCTCTAGATCAGTCAACCAGTCGTCTGACTATTATAGTGACACTGAGAACAACACTTGGGAAGATACTCTCTAGTACTTGGGTAATCGAGTAGTATGGTTAAGGGTACGGTCGATCCTCCTCAGTTCGTGCCCTGAGATATTGGGCCAAGTATTACTGTTCGACTCTGCACGTATAACAAAGGGAAAACCCGTGTCTATAGAAACCCTGTAAACCCTAACTCTCGGGACAAAAACATAACAGAAAGGGAACATACATGTTAAGTACCAAAGATATACAAATATAATCACTACAAGAGATACCAAGAACAATATGAAAAATCTCCTTTATTATTACCAAAATCCTTATGGTAGGGAAACACCATACAATGGATCCTATTGTTGAAGAGATCCTCTCATGTTCACTTGCCTCTTTGAGGGGGAAATGTCCTAATGAGCTACATGCTCCAAATATAATACTTCTCTTCACATCCCATTACATTGTTTGAACCCTTTTATATAGTGCTATCAACCATCTAAGAACATTCTAGAGGAGACACCTTTTAGAAGTAGAACATTCTAGTAAGTTCTCTTACATTTATTATGTTTATATTAATATATCTAACTACCATAGTGAACCTTATTTAATGATATAGTGGATCTGGTCCACCTTACATTGAATGACCTCCACTATTATCACTATGGGCCCTTTGGGCCCCCCACTACCTCTCTAGCTACACTACATTCCCTCCCCCTTATGAAAGCGTTGTTCTCAATGCTTGCTATGAGGGTGTACAACCATATACCAAGGTCCCATGGATAAGTGTGGACCATAGTGCTAAAGTAGACTGGAGAACTGGGGTCCCATGTCGAAATGAAAGCCACCATGTTGAATTAGTCCAACCCCCATTGTAAACCTGGGTCCCATGTCCAAGTGCTCATGTGAACTCCACACAGAAGATATCGGAACTCGATAACCAACTAAAAATCATGCTCCAAATACTGACAGCGGTCATGTGGATCAAAATAAGTAGATCCATTCACATAGTGGGAAAGGGGTGAAGATGAATTTAGATGGAACAATACCATTGTAGAATATGCAAGCTGGACATTGGTAGTCATAACTGTTTCTTCATTTGTCACATTGCAGGATGTGTCTCTTAGTATGAAAGAAGGCAAGCAAAGAAGTTATTGTGGAGTCCAAATTTGAATCAAAGGTCGAGTCTATAGAAGGAGATAAAGAAAAGCCACAAGAAGGACACAATAAAGACACCAAAGAGATCATTGAATCAAAGACACACTATGTTACAGAGTTAAAGAAAAAAGAACCGATTCCTACAATTGTTGTATATCGTCATCCACACCATATAGAGAAACAACATTCATCAAGGCAAAGGCATGAGCATCAACACACTTATGAACTAGCATGGAAACATAAAGGAAACCAGTCAAGAGGAACATGGAGGACTACCAACACTATAGGATGACATCATGATAGAGAAACAATCCCATGGAACCACATACACGATAAGGATCAAGATCAGGGTGGCAAGGCAACAGTTGGACATCATGTTCATCTTTCATTAGGATGAATGGATGGTCGTACTTAGTACCAATTGGAAACATTTCTTAGTCGATCATATTGTATGGTTTCTTCTCATGTTTCGAGGACGAAACATGTGAAGGGAGATGGAATGTAGTATACCTAGGGAGGTAATATGGGGTACCTAGAAAGGCACCCAATGGGAATGTGGTTATGTATTATTAGTGGAGACCATTCAATGTAAGGTCAACTAGGTCCACTATTAAATAAGGCTCACAATGGTGGTTATATCAATATGAACATAATAAATGTGAGAATGCTTTCTAGAAGATTCCACCTACTAGAAGGTTCCTCTTGTAGAATGTTCCTAGGAGATATAGAGTGCTATATAAAGAAGTGTAAGAAATGTATTGGAGCATAGTGAAGAATATTGGGAATGTATCAAGCATTGTTTGAGGAGTGCTATCCTTCTTTAATGATTAATATATTGTGTTACCCTACCTCAAGGGTTTTGACTATTTTTTGTGTTCAATATTTGGTGAATGGATTGGTTTATTCTTGTTGAGATTAAGGGTTTCTTTTAAGATATATTTGTAGATCTATTTTGGTACTTAACCATACGAGATCTATTTCCAAGAAACTTGGTTGCGAAATTCCTACAGAATTTTTCATGTTAACTCTTTGGGCCATTCGTCACTACAATATTCTCTAGGATGGAGTATAACTCTACAGGAGTAAAAAACTGAGTATAGTGGTCTTGTTGACACCCTTATTCGGGACTTATTCCATTGGATTCCTCTCTTTTCCCTTATTTTCATGGTGCCTATCATTTTTAAACCTTTTTTTTTTATGTGTACTCGACCCCCTTCCCAAAACCCTTATTTGGGACCTATCTCATTGGATTTCCCTCTTCTCCCTAATCATTATGGTACCTATCACTTATCCATTTTTTTTGTGGATCTTCCCACCCTTCCCTGCAACATTATTTGGAACCTATCTCATTGACTTCCTCTCTTTGAATTGATCGTCGTGGTACCATTCACTAGTAACCCATTTTTTGTCTGGACCTACCTGCGCCTTCCCCCCCCCCCAATGGGCCACACTCACAACCAAGAATTGGAAAACCACCTCACTTCCCTGGAAAAATTCAATGAGAAAACCAGGAACGATATCTTTGACCTTAATTCCAAAATTTCTAGCATAAGTTCTCGTCTCACCACACTAGAATCACTTCCAGTAGTAGTTAACCACTTGATAACATTGTGTTAGTAATCCCAAGAAGCAATGAATAAATTGACCGCACTTTTTAAGAAATCCCAATATCCTTTCTCTTATGCACCACTTTAGAACTCAGAAGGAACTGAATCCTCCCATTCCACCACTTTTAGCGAGACCCACGTCTTCCTAGAGTGGAGGTGATCAAATTTGATGGAATGGATCCCATGAATTAGGTAATTCAAATGGAACATTATTTCTCTTTGCACGACATTATTGATGAGTTGGCCAAACTCTGCTATGGTGTTCTCTATCTAGATCCAAAACGATGGAAATGGTGGCAATGGAGAAAAAATGCATGGCAAGGATATGTGGCTTGAACACAATTTGTTACAGAGATTTGTGAATTCTTTGACATTGACACCCACCATTTAGTTTGTTTGACCAAGTTGAAACAATTTGGCACAATGGAAGACTTTATATCTTCCTTTGAGAACTTGGATTTCTGCACGAAGGGCATGTTAGATGTTTTTTTTTTCTGGGAATGCTTTATTAGTGGCCTAAAGGATGAAATTTGTGCCCATGTCTTAATGGCTCACCCCCATACTTGGGTGGAAGATACTAAATGATATAAGGAATCACAACAGATTGTATCCTCCCAAACCAAAAAATCCTCCTTTATTCCTTTCCCTAAACCCTTAAATCCCTCCCATCTTTCCACTCCACTTAAGATCCAAAAATTGACCTGGGCATAAATGGTTAAATGCCAACTCAAGGTCCTTTGCTATAATTGTGATGACGAATATTTTCCGGGGCATAAGTGTAAGGAACATAAGATTTTTATGGCCATCTATGAGGATGTTTGTGAAGAAGAGGTATAGGTTTCCCCTATGGTAGAGCTACCCAAGACAAATGATGTTACTCCACCCTCTGATCCTCTAGAAGTCAAAACACACATTTCACTAAATTCCTTCACTAACTTCTCTGCTCCCCAAACCCTAAAGTTAATTGGCTACATTAAGAATCATAAGTTCATCATTCTAATTGACAGTGGAAACACCCATAATTTTATTCATTGTCACATTGCCCAAAAACCCAATTGCTATATCCATGCAGTCAACAAATTTTCAAATCATTATTTCCAATGGAAGTTCCATGAAATTTGGGGGCATTGTGAAATGCCTCCAAATTGGCCAGTACAATCTAAAATATCATATGTTTTCTATTGACATGGGTGGTTGTGACATTGTGCTTGGTGTGGACTGGTTACGCACTCTCAACCCCATCCTCGTCAATTTTAAGGAATTAACCATGCAATTCCAACATGAGGGATATCAATGTAAGTTCCAAGGCATCACAATAGGCTCCCTTGAGATCATAAATTCCCATATAATGGAAAATGTTAAGCCCTAAATAGTGACACATTACCCCTTAATTGGGGAATATTACATTAGTAATGTTATTTTAGTTATGTCATCTTGGGTCTATTAGTTGTAATTGTACTTTCTAGTCTCCTATATATACTAAGGAGACATTTTCATTTAGAATCATATTGTACTTGAACATTTATGTGGTGTATAAGGAGGTTGCCCCCTTGAAGAGGCTTATTATCTGAAATTCTCTCTTTTTCAAGGCGTTGAGTACTTATTTTGAGGTTTTTCTATGCTATATTGATATTTGGTTCTTAACATATGGTATCAGAGCTCAAGGTCTTGGGGTTTCGCTACTACATCCGAGACACCTTGGAATTTTCGCTATAATTTTTTTATACAACGTTTTAGAAGGAACCCCTTSGAGGGTATTTAGTATACGGATCAAGGTATGTTGGGTTAAAATTTCAGCTCATGAGGCCTTATACTTTTGGAGATACAACCTTTGTAAGATAGGGTTTTGGAATCATCTTGAATTGATTCCTTGCGGAATATTCACTATAATTTTTTTTTATGTAATGTGTTAGACCCTGAAATCCAGAGGTTATTCATAGAAATTAGTAAGGTATCTGTGATAAAAATTTCAGCTTCTAGGTCATCTTACATTTGTAGATACACCCTGGGGAAGATAGGGTATCTGACTAGTCCTATTGACTAGTCTCAAGCAGGTGTTCCGGGTAAAACAATCATAACTTATTCCTAGAGTATCCAAATTGCGTGAGATCGGTTGCATTGGATAGTGGAAAATACATAGTATATATGGTACAATTTTTAGAATTTATATCAGTTATTTTGTGCAGGGAACGCTATACAAGTGAGATATCCTGGAAAGGAAAAAAATCAACAAGCTGTGGGGAGGTTACCGTAAATTCCACCTGGAACATCCAATTTTGATCAGACCTATGGCATTGCAGAGAAGAAATATCAGAGAACTACAAAAAATAAAGTTTCATACCCATAAGGGCCGAAACTTTTGGAGATAGAGTAGAAGAAAGATTGTCTAGAAGAACAACTTCAAAATCAAAGTTTAAAAGTGATACTTGGTCAACATGCCACCAAAAAAGGGAACTTCTACACCAAATAAGCCTCCAAATAGTCCTAATTGGACTCTTGATGAAGGTGAAGAAATGTGTAGGGACATAAATGAATTACAAAAGAGGACAGTGACAAAAGATGAACTACAAGGGATGATGGATTCAACTGAAGCTAAATTGAAGGCAATAATGGATACTAAGATGGATGGTTTAAAAAGGGAGATCATGGAAGGATTGAAAAATTTCCTAATAGAGAGGACACCTGAAAGTGATAATGTATCCCTTGAAATTCATGATGAGGAAACAAGGAAGATGAATCAAGAATGGAGAAACTCCAACTTTGGGTTGAAGACCAACCATGTTCATAAGATTGATAGGAGGAAGTTTGATGGAAATGACCCAATCACATGGATACTTCAGATGGAGAAATTCTTTGATCTACATAATGTGCTAGATACAAAAAAGGTACAAATTGCTTCTTTATATTTAGAACCCAAACAATTTGTATGGTATCGATGATTTTGTTCTCGCAAATCACTCGTCACTTGGACAATTTTCATGGAAGAAATGATAGCACACTATGAGGATACAAGGAGCAATACCTTCTTTAGCCAATTGATAAATCTCAAGAAAAATGGTTCAGTTACAGAGCACATTGAGAACTTCCAAAGATTGAATATAAAGGTAACATATATTCCAGATGAACACTTGATTGATGTATTCATAGGAACTTTAAAGGATAACATTCAACATGAGGTTCGCCTTTGGGAACCCAAATCATTGGAGAATGCATTTAGGGTGGAAAGAAACGTTGAAAGTAAAAATATGGCTATGGCTACTAGAAGGACCAATCTTAACATATATCGAGAGAATAATGCTCCGTCTTCTAAAACACCTCAACCTACAAGGTTAACACCTCAACAATTGGAGGAAAGAAAAACAAAAGGTTTATGTTTTAATTGTGACAGAAGGTACAGTAAGGAACATACATGTGGTGAGAAGAAATTATTCTACATAGATTGTGAAGAGGAAGAAGAAGAAGAAGAAGAAGAAGGACCATATCAACATGAAAACGTAGAAGTGATTTCTTCTGAAGAGTTGACTCCTACGATATCATGTAATGCATTGGTTAGAATTAGCACTCCTCAAACCCTCAAGATCGAAGGATATATCAAAAAGAAAAGGGTAATAGTCCTAATTTACTCTGGTAGTACTCATAATTTCATTCACTATAAATTAGCCAAAGCTCTCAATTTCTTTGTATATCCAGTGCCAGAGTTTCGAGTAATGATTGCAGATGGAGGAACTATCAATTCCTCAGGAAAATGCAATAAGATCAATCTTACTATGGGGGAATGTGTAATGAATATTCCAATGATTGATATACCCATGGGTGGTGCCGATGTCGTACTAGGAATCTAATCGTTACAATCATTAGGAATAGTGGCTTTTAATTTTTAAGAACTTTTCATGAAATTTTCATTGGAAGGAAAAGAAATTGAGTTAAGAGGTATCACTGGGAAACCGAGTAAGGTGATAATCTCTAATGGCATGAAAAAATTATTGAAAAGGGGGAATCAAGGTGTTATTTCACAACTATGATCACTAGATGTTCAAACATCTAAGCCATCTATTTCCCTAGATCTCCAAGGCATCATTGATAAGCATTCCAAAGTATTTGAAGATATTCCCAAAGGTCTTCCACCCACTCGAAATCATGATGATGATTTCACCTAATTCTTGGGAGTGTTCCTCCTAACATCAGGCCGTACAGATACCCTTATGCCCAGAAGAGTGAAATTGAGCGTATGGTTGAAGAAATGTTAGAGGCTGGCATTATTAGACCTAACCAAAGTTCTTACTTTGCACCGGTGGTAATGGTATTCAAGAAAGATGGCTCATGGCGCATGTGTATGGATTATAGAGAGCTCAACATGATCACTATTAAAGATAAGTTTCCCATTCTTGTCATTGATGAATCCTTAGATGAACTACATGGAGCAATATATTTCACAAAGTTGGATCTCCATTCAGGGTATCATCAAATTA
>JASDQU010306584.1:24012-34190 GCA_032191745.1 Picea mariana | reverse complement strand
TGAAGGAAGAAGATATCCCAAAAACAACATTATGAACTCATGAAGGCCATTATGAATTTTTGGTCATGCCTTTTGGCCTTACAAATGCACCTTCCACATTCCAAGGGTTGATGAATTCCATTTTCAAGCCCTTCCTTCGAAAATTTGTGTTAGTATTTTTTGATGATATACTAATTTATATCAAGTCTTGGGAGGATCATGCGTGACATGTTGACAAGGTGCTACAACTACTAAAGGAGAAACAACTATATGCCAAACTGTCCAAATGTTTTTGTGGGGTGAAGGAGGTAGAGTATTTGGGTCATATTGTATCTCATGAAGGTTTCAAGGTAGACCCTAACAATATTAAGGCCATGATGGACTGGTCGAATCCCAAAACATTGAAGAATCTTAGAGGATTTTTGGGTTTGACAGGTTACTACTGCAAGTTTGTTCAGAACTATGGGAGAATAACAACACCTTTAACAACACTAACTAATAAGGATGTATTTTCATGGACTCCAGAGGAAACTAAAGATTTTGATCAACTTAAAGAGGTGATGTGTAAAGCTTCTGTATTGACCACAACGAACTTCACAAAATCCTTTATTGTGGAATGTGATGCCTCAGGAAATGGCATTGGTGTTGTCCTAATTCAAGAAGGAAGGCCCCTGGATTTTGAAAGTCGGCCACTCAATGGAAAGGACTTACACAAACCCATTTATGAGAAGGAAATGATGGAAATACTACATGCATTGAATAAATGACACCCTTACCTAATAGGTAGGCACTTCAAGGTCAAAACATATCATGATAGTCTTAAATACTTCTTGGAACAAAGACTATCTTCAGAAGAACAACAAAAATGGGTGACCAAGATACTGGGTTATGATTTTGAAATCATATATAAAAAAGGGAAGAAAAATGTTGTGGAAGATGCACTCTCAAGAAAGGATGAAGATGTTGAGGCCTTTCTCTGTGCTATCTCGATCATCCAACCCGATTGGATAATAAAAGCGAGGGATGAATGTAAGAATGAAAAAAATGTGTGGACTCTCATTGAAAGGTTGCAGCAGGATTCTAGTGCATCAGATACATTTACATGGAAAAATGATTCACTATGGTACAAAGATCACTTATATTTATGTAATAAATCCCAACTCAAACAAAAGATACTATTGGAACTGCACACCTCTCCTGTAGGAGTGCACTCAAGATTTTTGAAAACTTACCATAGGGTCAAGAAGGAATTTTTTTGGGATGGCCTTAAAACTGATGTTCAAAGGTTTAAAGAAGAACGTTTGGTTTTCCAACAAAATAAGGTGGAAACAATTAAGACCCTAGGTCTTTTACAACCATTAGCCATCCCAAGTTAGCGTTGGGAGGAGGTTTCCATGGGTTTCATCATAGGGTTACCGAAGTCTGAAGGAAAGATTGTCATCATGGTGATTGTTGATAGACTGACCAAGTACACACACTTTTGTGCACTCTCTCATCCCTTCAAATCCAGTACAGTTGCCACCACATTCATAGAGACAGTTCAAAAACTACATGGAATCCCAAAGATTATTGTAAGTGACAGAGATCCTATCTTTACTGGACATTTTTGGACAGAATTATTTTCTTGTTTGGGTACTCAATTGGCTCATAGATAATCCTATCATCCTCAATCTGATGGACAAACCGAGATAGTGAACAAATGTTTGGAAGGCTAACTTCATTGCTTTGTCTCTAATAAAAAAACACATTGGTTCAAATGGTTACCCTTGGAAGAATGGTGGTATAACACCTCCTTTCATACTGCAACAAAAACGACACCATTTATGGTACTCTATGGATACCGCCCTCCTTCCATCACTTCTTCTCTAAAAGAAAAATCCAAGGTTCAAGCAGTGGAAGATCACATCGAGCATCAACAACAAGTTCTCCAAATCTTAAAGGGCAACCTGACCATGGCACAAAATCACATGAAACACCAAGCAGATCAACACCGTAGTGAAAGAAGTTCTGAAGTAGGGGATTGGGTGTTTTTAAGACTACAACCATACAAATAGATGTCCCTTAAGCAAGACAAGAAGGATAATAAATTATCACCAAAGTAATATGGTCCTTATAAGGTGTTGCAAAAGATTGGTACTATGGTATACAAATTGGAGTTTCCTGAATCCTCATGAGTACACCTAGTTTTCCATGTTTCATGCTTAAATAAGGTTATAGGTGAAAATATCCTAGTTCAAACTATATTTCTAGAACTTGAAGAGGAAGGAAAAATCATGTTGGGGCCTGAAGCCATCACTGACACAAGAGTTCTCCAGCTGAGGAATGGATCCATTTCAGAGTATCTCATTAAGTGAAGGAAACTTCCTGCTGAAGATTCCACTTGGGAAGATGAGTCTTTTATACAGAAGCATCCATAATTACTCAAGTGTTGCGTACAACACTTGTTTGAAGGGGAGGGGCATGTTAAGCCCTAAATAGTGGCACATTACCCCTTAATTGGGGAATATTACATTAGTAATGTTATTTTGTTTATGTCGGCTTGGGTCTATTAGTTGTAATTGTACATCCTAGTCTCCTATATATACCAAAGAGACATTTTCATTTGGAATCATCTTGTACTTGAACATTTATGTGGTGTATAAGGATGTTGCCCCCTCAAAGAGGCTTATTATATGAAATTCTCTCTTTTTCAAGGTGTTGAGTACTTATTTTGAGGTTTTTCTATGCTATATTGATATTTGGTTCTTAAAAAAAAAGCTCCTCAAAAAAAGTCATTCAGACATTATTGTTCAACTCAATTCCATTCAAGTAGTTGAGACACCTTTTGTGCATCCTGACCTCCAATTTATATTGTCCCAACACCAAGTTGTTTTTACCACTCCCCATGGACTTCCCCCTTCCTATGGTGCTCATGATCATTCCATTCCTTTTGTCCCGTACAATCTTCTTCCTAATGTTCTCCCTTATCATCATCCCTTTTCCTAGAAGAATGAAATTGAAAAAAATGTTCAAGAATTTCTTGAAGCGGGTATTATCCATCCTAGTACCAACCCCTATTCTTATCCCATGGTCACGGTACTCAATAAATAAGGCACTTGGCGCATGTGTCCATATTTTCTTGCCCTCAACAAACTAACCATCAAAGATAAATTTCTCATTCCTATCATTGATGACTTATTGGATGAATTGAGAGGTGCTCAATACTTTACTAAACTTGACCTTCGTTCTGGATACCGCCAGACACGTATGAAAGAGGAATACATTCCCAAGATTACATTTAGAACTCATGAGGGTCTCTATGAGTTCTTGGTCATGCCCTTTGGCCTATGTAATGCTCTATCCACTTTCCAAAGTCTCATGAATCATGTCTTCTGTCCTTTCCTCCGTCATTTTGTCTTATTTTACTTTGATGATATTCTCATCTATAGTAACACTTGGAAATCCCATCTTTCCCATGTGGATCAATTTTTCCATCTAATCTCTTAGCACAAACTTTTCCTCAAACAATATAAATGTGCCTTTGAAGCCTCGTAAGTGGAGTACCTGAGTCAAATTGTTGGTAAGAATGAAATACAGGTGGATCCTAAGAAAATTGTAGCTATGAAGGATTGGCCTCACCCTAAAAATATTAAGATATTACGTGGTTTTATGGGTTTAATGGGACATTATCGCAAGTTTGTTTAGAATTATGGAAAAATTGCAGCACCTCTCACTACGCTGCTTAAAAAGAATGGTTTCACATGGACTTTCGTAGTTGATCAATCCTTCCGTGCCTTGAAAGAGGCTATGTGCATAACTCTTGTCCCAACACTTCCCAACTTCACCAAGTGTAATACCTCTAGGCCGAATCCCAATTGTACATATAGATGTAAATGAACACATAGGATGGTAAGCCAGGATATTTTGGGTGAGAGTGCCTTTGTGTATATGCATTTTGAGGTTAGAGTGCTTGTGTGGTTATTAGGATGTGGAGCCAGATGCTAAAATGGCTAGTGATCCATCATTGTAATATGTAATCACACACAAATATTAATGAAAACACATCAATTCTATAGACCAACAATGTAAAAGAGTATGGGGAGATAAAATCCAGTAGATAGGGAAAAGGGGGCTAAAAGTTTAGGAATAGGGGCCAAGCTAGGGGGGCTTAAGCCTAAAGGCATATTATATTAATATTCCTTAAAGTATAAAGTATGTATATTTATTTTATCCTAAGTTCTAAGGATGGGGACAAGTGGGGGTCAAATGGGCCCAAGGTAGTTCCCAACATGACAATTGTCAAGTTGGGAACATGCATACATATAGTTTGGATTTAGTTCATTTTTCTATCATTCTATCTTCATTACTTCACTCACTCAACTATCATTCATACGCTCTTGTTATTGTCACCTTTACTTGTACCTCAAAAAATTTGAAATGGAAGTGGTGGGTTGTAAGGCCCGTGGACTATTGAAGAGGCGAGTTGTCAGGCCCATAAGAATTCTATTCAGGTGAGATAATTGCTGGGAATTAATTCCCAAGGTGCCAAGCTGTAGCTACAGGTCTTTGAGACTTCCTGTCCAGCTTGTTGAAGCTCTAGAAGGGAAGCGGGGCAGCTGAAAAATTGTTGAGTAGAGAAGGGGTACACTTCTTGGGGTGGGATAAGTATGTGGGGAATGAAGGACTGTAGGTTGTTAGCTTGAGTTGGAACCTGAGTCTAAGATTTATGTTGTTTGGGAGACCTCAACTTGGGTTAGGAATCCCTTTCCTAGGTGGAGTTTAAGCCCCAAATTGGGGGTGACCCAATGATGAGAGTTTTCAACAGTGTGGTCTAAGGCTGGGAGGATCATGGAAGGTCTGCACACAGTTGGTGTTATTTTTATCAAATACAAGTGTCAATTGTGTGTTAATTTATGTGACGTGTTAATAGTTATGCATTTATTTTCATGGGTTTTTCCTTTGTAAGCTGCATGTGTTATTTTGTATGATTCTGTGTATCTGTAGAGTAATTTTTATGAATTAAATTAGTATAGAAGTTCATAATTTTAAGTGGCATATCCCATAAGGGGTATGGGGATGCTACACCAAGAATTTCGTCTTGGAATGTGATGCATCAGGGAAAGGAATTGGGGTAGTCCTCATGCAAGATGGTAGGCATTTAAATTTCACTAGAAAACAACTTCCGGAGAGACATTTGGGCCAATCAATCTATGAAAAGGAAATGTCGACGATTCTACATCTTGTGGATCTCTGGTGTCCTTATCTATTGGGGAAACACTTCCAAATTAACACTGATCATCAAAGCCTCAGGTATTTTCTGGAATAATGAATTTCATCCCTGTAACAACAAAAATGGGTGACCAAGCTATTTGGATATGATTATGAGATCATTTACAAGAAAGGAAAAGAAAATGTGGTTGTTGATTCTCTTTCCAGAAAGTATGAAGAAGAAGGGTCCCTCTTTTCTCTCTCCTTCATTGTACCAAATTGGATCCAACTTGTTCGCCAGGAATGTATGCAAGACCCCAAACTTTCTCTTGATCCAACAATTACAACACCAATCTCAAGCTTCTCTTGGGAACTCTTGGAAAAATGATGATCTTCGCTACAAAGGTCATCTGTATTTAAGAAATCAGTTGTAACTTAAATCCACGATGCTTTCTGAGCTTCATGCTTCACCTACATCCAGTCATTCAGGGTTTACCAAAACTTATGAACAGGTATTTTTTTCGGGGTGGTATGAAATAGGACATCCACACCTTTGTGGATGAATGTGATACCTATCAACACAATAAGTGAGACATAGTCAAAGCTCTAGGCACACTACAACCGCTTCCGATCCCCCTACTATTTGGAGGGATATTTATATGGATTTCATTGTTGGATTACCTGAATTAGGAAATAAGTTAGTCATCATGGCGGTAGTAGATCACCTTTCCAAATATGCTCATTTATGTGCTCTTCAACACCCATTCACCGCATCCACATGGGTTTTTCATTGCATGCATTTATTTTCATGGGTTTTTCCTTTGTAAGATGCATGTGTTATTTTGAACGGTTATGTGCATTTGCAGAGTATTTTTCATGAATTAAATTAGTATCGAAGTTCATAATTTTAAGTGGAATATCCCATAATGGGTGTGGGGATTCTACACCAAGAATTTTGTCTTGGACTGTGTTTCTTCAGAGAAAGGAATTGGGGAAGTCCTCATGCAAGATGGTAGGCATTTGACTTTCACTAGCAAACAAATTTTGGAGAAACATTTGGGCCAATCAATCTATGAAAATGAAATTTTGACGATTCTACATGTTGTGGATATCTGACATCTTATCTATTGGGGAAACACTTCCAAATTAACACTGATCATCGAAGCCTCAGGTATTTTCTGGAACACTAAATTTCATCCTTGGAGCAACAAAAATGGGTGACCAAGCTATTTGGATATGATTATGATATCATTTAAAAGAAAAGAAAATAAAATGTGGTTGTTGATGCTCTTTCCAAGAAGTATCAAGAAGAAGGGTCCCTCTTTTCTCTCTCTTTCATTGTACCAGATTGGATCCAACTTGTTCACCAGGAATGGCTGCAAGACCCCAAACTTTCTCTTGATCCAACAATTGCAACACTAGTCTCAATATTCTCTTGGGAAATCTTGGAAAAATGATGAGCTTCTCTACAAAGGTTGTATGTATTTAAGAAAACAATTGCAACTTAAATCCATGATGATTTCCAAGATTCATGCTTCACCCATAGACGAGAATTTAGGGTTTACCAAAACTTATGAACGAGTCAAACATTATTTTTTCCGGGGCGGTATGAAATAGGACATCCAAACCTTTGTGGATGAGTGTGATACCTATCAACATAATAAGGGAGAAATATTCAAAGCTCTAGGCACACTACAACCACTTTTGATCCCCCCTGCTATTTGGAGGGATATTTCTATGGATTTCATTGTTGGCTTACCTGAATCAGGAAATAAGTCAGTCATCATGGTGGTAGTAGATATCCTTTCCAAATATGATCATTTCTGTGCTCTTCAACACCCATTCACCACATCCATAGTGGCTAAATTTTTTATGGATAATACATTCAAACTTCATGGCATGCCTCATTCTATTTTCTCTGACCGAGATCCAACTTTCACTAGTTATTTTTGGAAATAATTGTTCAGACTCCAGGGAACTCAGTTGCATCTTAGCACCACCTATCATCCCCAAGATGATGTCTAAATGAAATTTGTTAGCAAGTGTTTGGAAACATATCTGTAGTGTTTTTCCTCCAACCAACAAAATCAGTGGGCTCAATGTTTACCCCTAGTTGAATGGTGGTACAACACATCTTACCATAGTGTTACTTGCATGATTCCTTTTGAATCATTCTATGGGAAAAATCCACCATCGGTTCTCTCATACATGCCAGGTGTCTTGAAGGTTCAAGAGGTTGAAAACAATCTCACAATCCGAGAGGCCATTCTCCGTACCCTCAAAGAAAATTTGGTCATGGCTCAAAATCACATGAAGAAACAAGAAGATCATGGTCGCTACGAATGACAATTTGCTGAAGGGGACCAGATGTTTATTCATATACAACCTTTTAAGTATAATTTACTCAAATATTAACAATTTCATAAAATTTCTCCCAAATTTTATGGTCCTTATACAATTCTCAAACGAGTGGGGCCTATGGCCTACCAGTGCACTCAACCTAGTCATTCTAAGCTTCATCTTGTTTTTCATGTCTCATGATCAAAGAAAGTTATTGGAACTAAGTGCTAAACTGAAAACAGTCTCCATGAGTTGGATGAAGAGGGTTCCATTTAGTTGCATCCACAAGCAGTGTTGGACCTGCGCGAGCGTCATCTTCATCAACACACCATCAAGGAAGTGTTAGTTAAGTGGAAATATACAACTCCAAAAGATGCCACCTAGGATTCGACCACCATTCTGCAACAATTTTTTCATCTCAAGCCTTGAGGACAAGGTTGTTCTTCAAGGGGGAGGGCATGTTAGGTACCTAACCTCCCTAACCCCTCAAGTAGGTAGAATAATATATTTTCCATGTTTTAAAGGCTAATATTAGTTAATGAGATCTATTTAATAATGTGAACAAGTCTAATGTAAGAAGACTTAATAGAAACTTCCACTTCTAGAATGATATTCCTCTAGAATGTTATTTAGAAGATAAAATTAGTATAAATAAGTGTAGGAGGCATGAGGAAGCCTTTTCTTGAGAATTATTGTAATAGAGCGCTGCTCTGCTAAAGGTTTCCCCCTCGAAGAGGCAAGTGAACATTTATTTCTATCAATAACGGTATCATTTTTGGTGTGTTGGTTCTCTACATTTTGCTCTTCCGCTGGTAATTGTTGTTATATTTATGTTTCTTCTATTTATAATACATATGGTACCTAACAAATCCAATACTATAAACATAAATTTCTTGTTAACATTGGTTTGAATAAAAAAGACTAAATGCATCTTCTCTTTTCACTATCTTTGATAATAAACAATCTCCCATCCTTTACCCGTCGATACTTATAAGTTGTCGTTGGAAATATTTTACATGCTTGTCTCATAAATACATACTCCCAAACACAATCTCATATAAATCTCATAGACATCTAGGGGAATGATATCATACTCAACTTTATTATCATAAATTTCGAACAATGCAACTTTAAATATGCACTTTTTACTTTCTTGTAACTTAGTATCATTTTGAAACTACTCTAAAGGATATGGTTTAAATGCTCAATGATTTTCAATTCTAACCTAATTTACAATATGACTTAAAAATAATATTGTTTTGACTACCTAAATCAAATAGAGTATTAACAAAGGTATTCCATACTTGTACTTCATAAGGAAAATACTCTCTCTTCTTTCTTCCTTTTACTCTTTTCCTAGTGTTCCACTCACCAACCTTTGAGTGGCATAGGATAAACTTACAGTGAACTCTATTAGTTCTTGAATTTATTCCAAGTTGGTCTTTCCTTCTTGATCATTTTTATTCATCAAGAACTTCTTAACTTGCTTCTTGTTTGGAATTGTTTCATTGTGTAATTTTGATCATTTATATTTCATGTGCACATTCTTGTATCAATGTTCACACTACTTTCGTTCTATTGAATTATCCCCATTCCATTAATTTTTGTTTTTTAACTTCCTTTCTCCTCTCTTTCAGGTCTTAACATACAAATATTTCATATTACCTTCAATAATGCAGTGCACTTTGAATAGGGATATCTCACATTCTACAAATTACCACAGAGACCTATAATGTTCTTTTGAAACATTGAGTGCATATTCTATTATATCCGTTTGAACACATCTTTAAAAAAAATAGCATATTCATGTACACTTTTTCATCGTTTCTTGTGAAAATCTTCAATTGAATTTTTTCTTCTTATTCGTATCCTAGAGGGTAAAACTAATTCTTCAACAATATTGTCTTGAACCATTCCTAGTTTTTAATTAGTGATTATTTCCTTTATGAAGCCTCTGACAATAATCCTCATAGAAAGCCAAGGCATGTCCCATAATCATAAGCAACAATATATATTTTCTACTCATCATTTAGGCCATGTTATACGAAATATATTTCTTATAGTATCAACCAGATATTGACTTTTTTGTTGGTTGTGGAGCTTGATTATCTTCCTGATTCAAAGGTCTTTTCCTTTCAGTCGTGTTTATACCCATGAAGTATTTACACCCCAGAAGTAGGTACACTCTTCCACGCGGGGGAGTGCAGAGGGTGGGTACCCCCTCTGTGGGGTTCGGGGGGGCTATCCCCCCGGCTGGGGGGTCTGGGGACAAGAGGGCCCCCAGCGGGGGTTCAGGGGTGAAGCCCCTGAAGGAAAAATTGCCTTGTAAAAGTATATTGTAATTTCATTGTAAATCTAGTCCGTTCATTATAAGGTCACATATCTAACGGTAGAAATTATGTTAGGGTTTTTTCCCTAGAAAGCAACCCTCTTTTATGAGTGAAATGTATTGTGGCTATGATTGATGGCGAACGTTGTATTCTGAGAGAGGATACTTTGAGAGAAAGAAGAGGAAGTTACAACGGGTTTTGCTGTAGGTTGTATCCCTTCATTTGCTGGATAATAATAAAGGAAGGACCTAGCAATTTCTCTGGTGGACGTAGCCCACACTGGGTGAACCACGTAAATTTGTGTCTCTCTTGTATTGTGTATCTTCTGTGTTTTGTTTCTGC